>SJYA01001440.1:267912-311717 GCA_006410615.1 Neotragus moschatus
CCCCCGTAACCACTGCTGTGCTGTCTGTCTCTCTGAGCTCAGCTCTTTTGGCTTCCATCTATAAGTGAGGCCATATAGCGTTTGTCTTTCTCTGGCTTACTTCGCTTAACATAGCGTGGGGGAGGTCTTTTTGGGGCTGGGCCAGGTCTTGGTTTCAGCACCTGGGACCCTCACTATGCTGTGTGGGATCTCCCATGTGGTGAGTGGACTTTGACGCAGCTGTGGTGTTCAGCCTCAGGAGCTGCGGTGTGGGGCCTCTCGAGCTGTGGCCCACGGGCTCAGGAGTTGTAGCTCGTAAGCTTAGCTGCTCCGCGGCATGTGGGCTCTCAGTTCCCAATCAGGAGTCCCCTGCATTGCAGGGTGGATTTACTGCACCACCAGGGAAGTCCCTAAATGTCCTTTTAATAAATGAACAAGCTGATTATATGAAGCAAAGAGATAAGGTGGAGAGAAAAAAAGGAGTGCATCCAGGCCCAAAATTACTGTCATAAAGGTGCGTGATGGCATTTCCTGGAAAAAGCTCAGGTTCTAGAGTTATACTAACTCTACCATTAATGACCCTATAACCTTGGGGACATTTTTTTATATTAATTAACATACCATTTTAACTAATAGGATGAAGACTCGCAGTAGCAACAAATTAAATGTGTCTGTCTCACTTAAAAGGCCAGAAAGGTGACCCGGGGCTGGTGAGGTGGCTCCGCAGTCATCGGGGACCCGGCTCCTTCCGTCCTTCAGTGCGCTTCCAACTTGTGACTCAGAAAAGCATTTGGCTTGTCTTATGTCTACATTCGGGCTGACAGAGAAGGGGGTGAGTGAAGAGGAAGACCCGCCCCGCCTTTAAGGGCTGGGGGCTCAGAAGTTGCACTCAACACCCCCATTCACACCCCATTGAGTAGAACTTAGTCATATGGCTACATGTGACTGCAAAGGAGTCTGGGAAATTCATTTTGGGCTGGAGAGTAATATTCTAAGCCAAGAAATCCTATCACCCTAGAAGGAAACATGCACAAACAGCAGTCTCTGCTTTATTCTTCTTTTTATTATTATTAATTTTAAGGTCGATTGGCTTGTTTGTTGTGGCTGCACTCGGGCTTTCTCTCATTGCAGCGAGTGGGGGCTGCTCTTCGCTGAGGCGCACGGGCTTCTCACTGAAGTGGTCTCGCTTGCTGCGAAGCTTAAACTCTAGGTATGCTGGCTCAGTAGTTCCAATTCTCAGGCTCCAGAGTGCTTGCTCAGTAATCATGGAACACACGCTTAGGTATCTCAGGGCGTATGGGGTCTTTCTCGACCAGGGATCAAACCCGTGTCCCCTGCACTGGCAGGCAGATTCTTAACCACTAGACCACCAGGGAAGCCCTTTGCTGTATTTAATTTATTTATTTATTTTTGCCACCATTCCACTCCCAGTCCTCCACCTTACCCTCTTCTTCATTTATAAAGCATGTGCCTCACTGTGTTACAATCAAATGAGATGAGTTATTTGGAAGTATCTTGTAATCCCCAAAGTCCCATCCAAACACAAGTTAACTGATGGTAAATGAGTAAAGAATGCCAACAAAGGAATCATAGAACAAGGGGGGATTCATTCTAGGTGAAGTGATGCAGCTCCATAGAGCAGTTTATGGAGCTGCACATTGAAATACTGACTGGGACTTTCAAGGAGGAAAACAAAGGAGGTTGTGGGGGAGTGTGGGAAACATCCTGAGTGGTGGGCACAGTAAGATAAAGGTGGTGGGTGAGAATTTGCATTCGTGTTTGAGCTGCTTCGTGGGGTACAGGTTGGGGAGAGCAATGGCAAGAAAAGGAACTGGACCAGCGCAGGAAGAATGCTTGGGGTGAACTCCGGAAGCCGGTGATGGACACAGAGGCCTGGCATGCTGCAGTTTATGGGGTCTCAAAGAGTCGGACACGACTGAACGACTGAACTGAACTAAACTGAGGCAGAACCCCGATGCCATGCAGCAGTTGGAGGTCTCTGGGTGGGAAGTGGGAAGCTAGTGCCCGTCTCTGCTAAGGGTTGGATGTGATTTTCTTCATGGAGGGCCCTTGCCTGGAGGAGGATGGCCTTGGAGACTGGGCGGCCACTTAGGAGGCTGGGATGAGAGTCCCTGTGAGATGGGAAGGGGCCTGAACTGGAGCCATGAGAATGGAAGGGTGAGAATGGGCTTGGGAACCATTCCACAGGGAGCAGAATGGATGGGGTGAAGACTAAGTACCGAACGGGGTTTTACCAGTGACCACTGACCAAGAGGGAGACCCCAGAGAGCGGGGCAAATTCAAGAGGAAGAAAGTAAATTCGGAACCTGCAGATGTGAGTCTGAGCACCTTCCAGCAATGGGAGATTTGAAGTGTTCTGATAAAATAGGTGTCAGAGAACTAAAGAATTTACCAAAATGACAAAGATGCTTAATCAAATGTGCTGTTGCCTCTTAGAGGATGATCTAATGTCTACAATTTCAGACAGCCTAATTAAAATTCAGTCTTGAGGAATAACTCCTTTTCCCTCTCTGGAGCCTGAACTGTTGTAACTCACTCTTCACACACAAGCAAGCCGGGGCTGTGTCTCACTTGATACACAAAGGGCATTTCCAGAAGCCCTGCAGGGTTAGGGGTGCCTCTCACCAGAGGGTGGGGAAACATTTGACCATTTCCTTTCCTTTCCTCCCCAATGTCCTCCTTTGATCTGGAGAGATCCAGACCTTAGTCTTCAGTCCAGCTGTGAGAAAACCTTTCCAATTTGTGTTCACAGTGGCAGGAAAAGGTTAAAAGTATCATCTTGAGCTGGATCGCAGATCCAAAATGAAAACCGAACAGGAGACGGCGAGTGAGTTTTTTCCCTTTCAAAATTTTCCAACGTTGTCATAAATTGATTATGCAAAAAGCGTAAACCATTTAAACATCACCTTGAGAGTTCGAAAGGACAGTAAGAGGTGCCGGGTGGAGGTGGGGCCTGGAGATCTTCCCCAGCCATGCACGGTCATTGGCCACACCATCTCACCCTGCGGAGCTTGGAGTGACTGTCACCTGGTCCTGAGGAATTCAGCTCATCATGCTGTAGGTTTGACCTTGAACATCCTGAGCTGGGAGGCAGAATTTATCAACTGCTCTAGCTATTGTTATGATTATTTTCCCTACACATCTGGAGACCCAAGTGGTCCAGGCTAAGAACAATGTTACATTCATCATTCACCAAAATGGAGTAATTAGAATGTAACTAAAATCCCACAGTGCATTTTGTAGAGAACGTCAATGGTTTAGCTCAAACATAATCTCTCATAATGCTTTGTCCAAGATCTGTGGCCACAAGGGCCTCAATAACACCGCCAAGGACTTCACTGTCCCCACACTGGGTGTGGCTTCAAATGCTCTGCTTCTTGGGGATCTGGGAGTGCTGCCAGAGGGTCTGTAGCTAGCTTGTCACTGGGCTGCAGGGCTGGGACTAGGCGGTCACAAGCTAGGACTACAGAGCTTCCCGGGTGGCTCAGTGGTAAAGAATCCACCTGCCAATGCAAAAGATACAGGAGTTCAGTTCAGTCGCTCAGTCATGTCTGACTCTTTGCGACCCCATGGACTGCAGCACGCCAGGCTCCCTGTCCATCACCAACTCCCGGAGCTCACCCAAACGCATGTCCACTGAGTCGGTGATGCCATCCAGCCATCTCATCCTCTGCCGTCCCCTTCTCCTCCTGCCTTCAATCTTTCCCAGCATCAGGGTCTTTTCCAGTGAGTTGGCTCTTCACATGAGGTGGCCAAAGTATTGGAGTTTCAGCCTCAGCATCAGTCCTTCCAATGACTGGTTGGATCTCCTTGCAGTCCAAGGGACTCTCAAGAGTCTTCTCCAACACCACAGTTCAAAGGCATCAATTCTTTGGCACTCAGCTTTCTTCACAGTCCAACTCTCACATCCATACACGACATGGTTGGGACTAGAGATGGTCAGTAGACGTTGTCAGTAGCCTTTGGATGCTTCCTGATGCACCGCTCCAGGCAGCCATTGTTCAATGGTTGAAGCTACATGTGTTGGAGCAGTGGTGTGCTGGTAGGTGTTAACCCCTGGCTCTCTGGGAAAAGTCCTGGTTTATGAGTACTTTTTTTGCCAATTTCTGTGGTGTAAACAACACTCCTCTGTGGCTGATTTCAAGTTTCCATCACAAAGTCACTGACCACACCATTGGGAACAAATGATCTCCAAAGAGCTTTTTATTTTCAGTCATCTCTGATTCTGAATCAAACTGTGATCTCTAACACCTCTTAGAAAATTGCATTCCCTTAAGTCATTGCTTTCTGAATTCCTCTCAAAGCAGATACATGTGAGGACTTTGTTGGGAAAGCGAGAGTACAGAAGGGGAGAATAGGGGAATGGCCATCAGGGAGGAGGAAGGAGCAAAGTCACCGGGCGGGCTGCCCCGGCCTGTTGCACTGGCTGAGAAGTCACCCTCAAACCATGTCACTCAGACTGGGACTTGAACTCTTGCACCAGGACTGGAACCCAGCCAAAACTCAGGCTGGGACTTGAACCCATGGTCTTTTAACTGACATCACACAACTGGTCTCAGAACTTGAAGCTCAGGTTCTTGACGTCCCATCACAGAAAGAATTCAATGAGAGACAAAGTGATAGGTAAGAGGTGGGTGTATCTAGAGAGATATACCTTCCATAGACAGAAAGTTGTCTGTCCCAAAAGGCGACAGTAGCCCCAAGGCAGGGGTTGTCTCGCAAAGTGAGAGCGGTCATGGGAGAATCGTGCTCCGCAGACAGTGTGGGCCATCTCAGATGAAAGCGACCTTGAAATAGGATGTGGTTAGTTTTTATGGGCTGGGTAATTTCATAGGCTAGTGAGTGGGAGGAATGTTCCACTATTTGGGGAAAGGTTGGAGGTTCCCAGGAATTGGGCCACCTCTCACTTTTTGGTCTTTGATGAGTGCCCTTGGAACCGTCATGACGCTGATGGATGTGTCCCTTAACTCAGGCTAATGTCTTACAAGGAGCGTGCGATGAGGCTCAAGGTCCACTGGGAGTCAGATATTCCACCACCTGGGGCCTGATGGTGCTAACCCATTTTCGTCATTCCCCAAGATGCAGTTCTCGTCATATCTGTCTTTTAAAAGCTGTGCGCTGCCCCTGTGCCTCCTGTTTCAGTGTGAAATGCATCTGTGGGACTGGCTGGAGGGAAGAGGGATGACGCCGGTATCCATTCCTGCTCTGTTTCAAAATGGGCACAACTTCGACCTTGCATTGCTCTCTTCCTCTCTCTCTCTCTCTCTCTCTCTCTCTCTCTCTCTCTCCTTGGAGTACTTGTCCTGTCAACCCAGCCAGCATGTTGTGAGAAAGCCCAAGCCACTTGGATAAGCCATAGTTAAGTATTCCAACCAATCGCCCCAGGTAAGTTCTCCACCAACAGCCAGCACCAACCTCCAGCCATGTGAGTAAACAAGCCTTCAGATGATTCCTGCCACCATCTTTGAAGTTTTCCAGTGGAGGGGCCAGCTGTCATGAGTTGTGAACAAGCTATCCCATTCTTCCCTGGCCAAATTTTGGCTACCAACACACGCCATCCCGCAAAGAGATAATAAATATTATTGTTATCTTAAATCATCCACTTTTGGAGTAGTTTCTCAGCAACAGATAGTTATGAATCCATCTTCCTTTCATACAAGTCCCTTTTTAGCCTTTGATTTCCAAATTGAAGAGTCCTTTATTGTGGTCCTTGGACAGCAAGTAAATCAAGCCAGTCAATCCTAAAAGAAATCAACCCTGAATATTCATTGGCATGACTGATGCTGAAGCTGAAACTCCAATATTTTGGCCACCTGATGTGAAGAGTTGAATCATTGGAAAAGACGCTGATGCTGGGAAAGATTGAGGGCAGGAGGAGAAGGGGACAACAGAGGATGAGATGGCTGTATGGCATCACTGACTCAATGGACATGAGTTTGAGCAAACTCCAGGAAATAGAGAAGTTACAAGGGAGCCTGGCGTGCTGCAGTCCATGGGGTGGCATAGACTAGTCACTCAGGCACAGCCTAGTGACTGAACAGAAACTGTTGTGAAATCTGTCTTCAAACAGCTTAGTGCCTGCTTGGAATTCCTGNAATGGACATGAGTTTGAGCAAACTCCAGGAAATAGAGAAGTTACAAGGGAGCCTGGCGTGCTGCAGTCCATGGGGTGGCATAGACTAGTCACTCAGGCACAGCCTAGTGACTGAACAGAAACTGTTGTGAAATCTGTCTTCAAACAGCTTAGTGCCTGCTTGGAATTCCTGTGTCTTGACTTGTGGGGTGACGCTGGTTCTAGCATAGACCTGAGGACCACGGCAAGGGTACGCAAGGCCTCTGGGTATACCCTCGTGCTTATGGTAAGGCATGGAGTGGGGGAATCTTGGAAAGGAGGAAGAAAAGAGGTGAAGGAGAGGAGAGGGCACTAGGCGGGATGAGGGGGGTGGACGATGGAGGAGAGGGACGTGTTGCTGAGGGGGCCGGTGGGCGGCACCACGTGGCTCAGTCTTGCTGACTCACCTCCAGGGAGGCCTTGGATGACCCTCTCCCTGCAGGAATCTGATGAGTCACACACATGCAGTCAGGTAGGGCGCTGGAGGGTGTCTGCCTTCCTCCTTCACGGCAGGAGACGCCAGCTGGATATTGCCACGTCCGACTTTGATGGAACCACCACGTCCTGTCAGGCTCTGTGCTAGACTCTGGGAATATGGGACACTCCGAGTCCTTGCCCTCAAGGAGTCAGAGCCCACGCGAGGACAGAGTTTGAAACAGCTCAGTCCCTAGCTGTGCTTTTCAAGGGAGGTTTCAGCTAAAACTCAGGAAGAAGCTTCGGAAATAATTAAACATGTGAGTGGGGTAATGGTGGGGCTTGGGGGCAGAGGAGGAGAGGGAGGAGGAACCTGACTGCATGGATTTAATTAAAAGGGAAAACACTGCCATTGATTTTGAAAGCCCTTGGCTGACGTTCATTAACCATCTGGGACTGATTTGATGGTTGACTGTAGAGACTTTGGTAAATAAAGTGAAGACAAATATTTCCAAATTGAGCATATTTTGAGTCTGATGATTGGACTTCAGTTAGAATACTTCTGAAGAGATTGAAATCAACTCAAACTGACTTAAGTAAAAAGGGAATTTATTGGCAGATGTAACTGAGGAGTCCAGGTCTGGGTTGAGAATACAGATAGATTTCAGACTTAGATATAGTCAATGAAGACTCAGTCTTCCCTCATCTCTAGACCGTGCCTTCCACCATATTGATTTCACCCTCATGTTTCCCAAGATGCTGCCAACTTTGCTGAGCTCTCCCTTCATGGTGGCAAGGTGGCTGCATGGCTCCAGCCCTCATCCTCTCAGAGCCATTTTCCTCTAGCCTAGCATGCCTTTCAGATGTCTCTGGTTAGACCATGTGCCCAACTCTGGAACTTTCACTGTGGCTGTTGTAGGACTGATCAGCTGGCTCAGGCCTATAGTGTGTGGAGCTGGGGTGGTGGAGATAGGGAGGCTTGACCCAACCACGTGGACTAAGAGGGGAGGTTAGGATCATCACACAAAAATTGGGGATTTTCATCAGAAAAGGGATGAATGCTGGGGAATACAATTAAATGGCCCCACAGTAGCCCAGAAAGGAGACAACAGGAAGTCCTGGGGGCAGTGGAAGGCAGCTCAGCACGTAAAGGGAGTCAGGCTAAAGTGGTGCTGAGGTCAAGGTCAAGTTGGCCTCGTTGCTACAGCAGAGAGGCTTACAGACCGCGTCCGTATCTTTGTGTGTGTGTGTTTCCCCTCCCATTGTAGAGGGTGACAGCCATGGAGATGCCCCATTCTCGTCTTTTTTTCAAGAGACAGTTGCCATTCAGCTCCAAACAGTGCGATTAGTTTGAAGCTAAAGCCATGCTCTCCCAGGGCACCCTCAGCTAACAACTGAGCTTGGCAGGGGTACTAGAGCTGGTACTAGTCCTGCCCTGTGTGGGACTCCTCTAACGGGCAATCTTTGCTCTGGATCTCCCTGTCCTGTTGGCTGAGACCATCAGATCTGCTTTGTTTGAACCCTGAATCACTGTATGGAAGCTCTCCCCCCAGTCAGGAAGACCACACTCAACTGTTCAGTAAGCAAAAAATATTTTTGATGGGACTCTTCAGTTCAGTTCAGTCGCTCAGTCTTGTCCGACTCTTTGCGACCCCATGAATCTCGGCACACCAGGCCTCCCTGTCCATCACCAACTCTCACAGTTCACTCAGACTTGCATCCATCAAGTCACTGATGCCATCCAGCCATCTCATCCACTGTCGTCCCCTCCCCTCCTGTCCCCAATCCCTCCCAGCATCAGAGTCTTTTCCAATAAGTCAACTCTTCACATGAGGTGGCCAAAGTACTGGAGCTTCAGCTTTAGCATCATTCCTTCCAAAGAAAGCCCAGGGCCGATCTCCTTCAGAATGGACTGGTTGGATCTCCTTGCAGTCCAAGGGNTATGGATATATATTTTTTATATGTGATAGAAATATATATTTTATATGTGATATAAATATATATTTTTATATATGTGATATAAACATGTATTCATATGTGTGATATGAATATATATTTTAATATATGGGATATAAACATGTGTTCATATGTGTGATATGAATATATATTTTATATGTGATACAAATATATTTTTATATATGTGATATAAACATGTGTTCATATGTGTGATATGAATATATATGTTTATATGTGATATGAATATATATTTTTTATATGTGATATAAACATGTATTCATATGTGTGATATGAATATATATTTTTATATATGGGATATAAACGTGTTCATATGTGTGATATGAATATATATTTTTATATGTGATATGAATATATATTTTCATATATGGGATATAAACATGTGTTCATATGTCTGATATGAACTTATATTTACGTGTGTGTGTGTATGTCACTTCTTCTTTACCCACTGATTTGTTGAGGGGACACTGAGATTGCTTCCATATTCTGGCAGTTGTGAATAATGCCTATGCTGTGCTTAGTCACTCAGTCATGCCCAGCTCTTTTAGACCTCATGGACTGTAGCCCATCATGTTCTTCTGTCCATGGGATTCTCCAGGCCAGAATCCTGGAGTGGGTTGCCATGCCTTCCTCCAAGGGATCCTTTGATCCCAACCCGGGGATCAAACCCAGATCTCTCATATTGCAGGCAGATTCTTTACCATCTGAGCCACCAGGGACGCCCAAGAATACTGGACTGGGTAGCCTATCCCTTCTCCAGGGGATCTTTCCAACCCAGGAATCAAATTGGGGTCTCCTGCACTTCAGGCAGATTCTTTACCAACTGAGCTACCAGGGAAGCCCCACTAACACCTAAAATCCTCTAAATTCACTTGCTTGCACTCCAGGAGCTTCAGCCATTAAAGCTGCACGTGGATTAGAGCCTTCTTTGGACACAAATGCCTCCTGCAGGTTTCCAGCCTGCCCAGTGGAGGCTGGGTCTTATCACAGGTGGAGACCTGCATCCTAGGCAGGGCTGTGACCCTGGGGGCCAGGAGACAACGGTCCCCACTCTTACTTGCCGTCAGGGTTGAACAGTGTCCTTGTCCCCCCCGGAACAGTTCAGGTCCCAGATACCAAGCACCAGGCGCAAGGCCTGTGGGATGCATAAAGCTGACGTTCTTGACCTCAAGTTGTCTTTGAGGAGTTGGTATAAATGACCCTTAGCATTCTTCCTACTTCTGTTTCCCTAACACTGTGAAATCCCCTTTATCTGGCTTTGTAAGAGATGATGGATGGTGCCTGGAGCTCCCTGCCCGCCTGTTTACAGACCTGGACCCTGGCTCTCACCGGCGGTTTGCCCATCCAAGCAGTAAAATACTTGTGGGACCAGTGTGTCTGTGAGTTTGAACCCATGCAGGGTTATAAATAAGTCCCTCTCTCCAGGGCTGTAATGAGAATTAATGAGGTTTAATTCTACCAGGTTTTGCCGAGCAGGGGTCAGGCCATCAGGGGTTTCTGTGAATCACAGAACAGATTGTGTTTATCAGGACTGATCTCCTTGGAGCATCAGGACAAAGGGAAGCAGCCTGGTTCTGCCACAAACCAAGAAGGCTGAGGTGCTGATGGCCAAAGCCCAGAGTCAGAGGGGGGTGCTGGCAGGGCTGACCCCGGCCACTGGGAAAGCCAAGGCCAGGCCCAGAGTGGGCTCAGAGCAAGAAAGAAGTCAACTGCCTCCCAGAGGCCTGGCGTGGGTTCTGGTGCAAGCCAGCAGAATGTGAACACCTGGGGATGGGGAACAGACCGGGCCCAAGGCAGGGTCTGGAGGGCATCCGAATGAGACATCTGTACCAGCTGTAGAGTGGGGACTTTAAGATAGTCATCCCTGGGTCCTCGTGGGGATTAAAGGAATGTTGACTGTCTCTGGCTACAAGCAGCAGAATTTGAATGCGTTCATTCAACCATCTTTGACCTGATCTGCTTGTCGCAAGTTTTGTCTGAGGATCTGTGGGAGGTCTCTGAGAGGCAGGAGGGTAAACCCCCTACAGGAGCATCATCTGTTTCCATGGCTACACAGGGACGCAGAGTACCAGTGCATCCTTGGCTTGGAAGATCCAGGCACTGGATGATGAGGGGAACCTTGTGCACAACTCCATCGTCAGCCCACTCTGCCTCTAAAATGTGCCCCGATCTGACCGCTTCCAAGACACGTGACTGCATCAGGCAAGAACAGCTCTACCCCAGTGCTAAGACACCCCTGCCTCAGCTTGGGCTGGGGGGAATCTCTGGCCTGCTAGAGCCAGAGGGGCCAGCACGTGCAGACATGGCAACGTCTGGGGAAAGAGACGCTTCTTTCCATTTGTCACATTTTACTGAGGAGGGAAACCCTTCCGAGAAGCTCCCTATAGTGTTCCCCTTGGGGATCATTGGCTAAGGTGGGAGTCACGTGTTCTAACTGCAGGGGAGCCTGAGGAAGCGAGTTTCTGCTTTTTCAACCCTTGGTTGGCTACACAACCAAGAAGGAGGAGATGGGAAAGCACTGTGGGTGAGGCTGCGGAGAAGCCTACTAAGGGGCCTGGGCCGTGCTGGCCACACAGAGCTTTCACCTTTCCTCCTCTCATCCCACCGTTACCACCCACCAGCTCATCCCGTTACCGTCAGTGATTCTAATTTCCATCCTAGAACTGGCCTCTCCCCTAAGACAAAAGATACAGCATGTCTGATCAGCTAGTGAACGTCCATGGATACATGGCTTTCTCAGACCCAGGGAGGCCATTACAGTGGGCTACAAATACCCACAGGGGCTTGGCTTTCTCTCTCTCCTTGCGTGAAGTCAAGAAGCAGAGAATGAAAGGGAAAGGAAAGGAAAAGCCGCTGAGGCATGTCTGGCTCTTTGTGACCCCATGGACTGCACAGTCCATGGAATTCTCCAGGCCAGAATACTGGAGTGGTTAGCCTTTCCCTTCTCCAGGGGATCTTCCCAACCCAGGGATCAAAGCTGGGTCTCCCACATTGCAGGCTGATTCTTTATCAACTGAGCCATCAGGGAAGCCCCAACTACAAAATAATGCCAGGTAACTTCACCTCAATAAAAACATTCACACCTCCTTGGTCAACATTCAGGCTATAGGCCCTCTTAGTAATGCAGACCCCCGGGCAAGCTCGCCACCTGTATTCCCACCTGCCGAGGTGACTGTGTGCTCATCACTGAAGCCCTACCGAGAGTGTTCTCCAGGGAGGTCATGCCCTCCAATTAATAACATATATGTCAAAGCCCGTTAGGGGCGACTCCAAGACACCTTTCAAAATGTTTTGTTTCAAGGAAATCAGTTCCCTTGGAATACGGCCTGAAACAAGCCAGCTTCAGGCTGAGAATTAAAACGCTTGCTGTGTGTACTATCAAACAATACTTTTACAAGTTGCAAAAAATATAATCACATTATAGAAAATGTAGAGGATAAGGGAAAAGACAAAAGCCCCAATAATTCTACCACGTAAATACAACCAGTGTTGCCATTTTGGTGTAATACCTTCTCAACATTTTTCCTTTGCTTAAGTGTTTTTAGATAGTTGTTAGCACGGCATACATGCTATTTTTATTGTAGTTTTTCAGCTTATAGCTAAGAAGTGTTTACTGTGTGTGTTATGGCACCTGTCTCCAGGTTAGATGATAAGGGTTCAATGAGTACAAGACAAGCAATGGAAAGACACACTGCAACACAACAAGTGAGTGGAAGAGGGTGGCAGGGCTTATGGAGGTGCTCAAGGAAGGCTTCCTGGAGGAGGCGCTCTGTAATCTGAGACCCAAAGATAAAAATGAGCTCAATGAAGAGGAAATGGGAGGAGTGGCCTCTGCAGAAGGAAGTGTTTTCCAGAGCATAGCTAAGACCCAGCTGAGCAAATACATGGTGTTTGGAGAACATCATGTGAGGGTAACTCAGAATGACGGCAGCTTGGACTCTGTCATATACTGAGTCTCCCCAAATTTCATATGTTGAAGCATCAACCCCAGAGTGTGAGTATATTTGGAGATAGGGCCTTTAGAAATAAGTAAGATTAAATGTAGTAAGAATCGTGCCCTAATCCAATAAACCTGGAAGAAAGAAAAAGAGGAAGAGATCGATTACAAAGAATTAACTTGCTTGGTCATGAAGGCTGGTAAGTCCAAAATCTGCAGAGCTGGTGTCCCAGTTCAAGTGCAAAGGCTGGAAGCTGCTGTGCAACCATGAGGAAGCAGCCCCGCGTTCTGAAGACTGTCAGGAGGGAGGAGCCTCTCTTCTTTCGTTCTAGGCAAGCCTTCAGCTGAGCGGCGAGACCCACCCACAGTACGGAGAACAGTCTGCTTTACTCGGCCCACTGCTTTAACCATTAGTGTCATCCAAAAAAAGAGTTCTCCCAGAGCCTCCGAAAATGACGTTTGACCAACTACGTGCACACCTCCAGTCGAGTTGATACACACAAGGAACCGTCACAGGCTCTATGGTGAGGACGACAAGGGGAGAGCCTGGGAAGTTTGCCAGGGGCCAGAGATCATAGGCCCGTTAGCTAAAATCAGGAGTTGGTTCTGAAGCCAACTGAGCTCGATTCTGAAGCCAAAAGAAAGTTACTGAATAGTTTTAGCCAGTGAACGTCGTGTTCAGTGTTACCCATTGTAAGAAAAAGCATTGAGGCTGCAGTGTGGGAAACACTCTCAGGATTTGCCCTGTACAGTTGGGCAGGTTGGGTATGACACAACTCTCGAGAAATCATTGCCTCCATTCCAGTCTGTGGGAACAGCACCTCCTGGAGCTGTGCAGGGTACCATCTGAGCCACTGTCTATCGTGGTTCTGAATGCACTGGAGACTGGAGACAGGCAGGAGGGCACCGCAGCACCATGGGTCTGCAGAGTCTTCATCTTGTATATAGTCGTGATTTGGTGGCTTTCTCCTTACTGATAAGCCATGATTTGCTTAACCTTCTTCTCGTGGAAAAGCGTCATTTTGCCGTAATGATGCTAGACGCAAATACATTTCCTCTGTATCCTCTCATGTGGCCCTATAAGACATCCTCTCACTGAGCTGCCGGCGCGCGTGAAGGTGCAGTGAGTGACTACACTGGGAGCGCAGCCATACTCTGCGGGTGTCCTGGGCACACCAGGATGGAGGACCACCTTCCTCCTCTGGACTTCAGGTCTGCCCTCCAGGGAGCTTCCTCTCTGAGAATCAGGAGCGAAATTCACAAAGCGCACTTGCCTGCTGTCAGAAACGCCAGCCTTTTTTTCTGTAGGTTGAAACCCTGTAATTCCTGTGTTTCAGTAAAGCAAACTGTACTGTCCACATTTATTTACGTTCCCTTCACATCTTCAGCAGCAAGAGATCGCTGAGAACATTCCATTCTCCTCCCACTAAGCGGCTGTGACTTCCCAAAGGCTTGCTGCTTTTGTCTTGAAGTGAGAGTGTCTCCTGAAGGTCTGCAGCAGGGCCTCCAAGGCTGAGAGAGCAGGGGAGGAAGAATAATGACCGTTTCTCTCTCACACTTGGAGGAAGACAGGAGGAAGGAGGAGGAAGTGGAACTATCAAAATGATGCCACTTCCATAATTAATTTTTTTTAATTGGGAGTGGCAGAGGATGAGATGGTTGGATGGCATCACTGACTCCGTGGACATGAATCTGAGCAAACCCTAGGAGATGGCGAAAGACAGGGGAGCCTGGCGTGCTGCAGTCCATGGGGTTGCAGGGTCAGACATGATGTAGCAGCCAAACAGCAACAGCAACTGGGGATGACTTAAAGGTCCTCCTTCTAACATGGGAGGTTTGCTCCCCGTCTGCGCCTTTGCCTCTGAGTCCAGTAGAGTTATTCGGGGAAAGATTCAAGAGGCTTCAGCTCTGTGGCTGGTATCATATCAAAAAAGATGTTGGCAGTTTCTTTGTAGATTTGAATGGACACTTAAAGAAGCTCCACTCGGCATAAAGGGAAGCTACCCCTGAAAGAATGTGGCAGAGGCTGCTAGAGCGAACCAACATTGTTTTTTTTTGTTGGTTTTTTTTTTTTTAATATTTACTTGTTTGGCCGAGCCGGGTCTTAGATGCAGCACACGAGGTCTCTTCAGTAGAGGCGTGTGGAACCTTTAGTTGGCAGCATGAGAACTCTTAGTCCCCTGCTGAACCAAGTGGGGCCTGCTTCCCTGACCAGGGATCACAGCTGGGCCTCCTGCGTTTCAGGCATGGAGTCTTAGCCACTGGGCCACCGCGGAAGTCCCAACATCCGTGCCCTAAACTTCTCTCTGGCAGCTGTGCTATGTTCCCATCCTCTCTTAGACTTGCATGTGGGCCTCTCACTGAATTCTGGTTGGTGCTTTGTGAGCTGAAATGATGACCACCACTTTCAGCCATGATTTGTGTAAACACCCTGCATGCAACCCTTGCTCCCTGTCCCCATCTTCCTACTGGAAAGGACTCTCGATCCTAGGTTGGATGGAGCCGCAGGATGGAAGGGACCTGACTCCCTGAATGACTGACTGCCTAGGGCAGAGCATCCCTTCCTGGCCCAGGGCTGCCTCGGAGGTACAAACACACAGGTCCTTCCACTCTGTGGAGGAGCTCTGTCAGAGAGACCTGACGAGAACACTGACAGCAAAGAGATTCACTTGAGTGAATATTTACTGAAAACATCTCCATGTGTCCAATTTGCTACCTAACTGGAAAGAATGGTTTTGTAGAGAAGACTTCAGTTGCGATGGGCCCCAATCCCACCTGCTTCCTTAAGTGAGTAGCATGACCTTCCTCCACACTAGAAGGGGTTTTTTCTTTGCTTTTGTTTCTAATGTCGTTATTTGGCTGTGCCTGGTCTTAATTTGGCACGTGGGATCTTTGGTCTTCATCGCGAGTGAGCAGAGGCCCGCAGTGAAATGCCGTCCTGTGTCAAAGAGAGGAGGTGGAGACACGGCCTCATCTCAGGAGTGGACAAGAGACAGGCCCCTTCGCCTGAACGTACCAGAGGGAGAGGGACTCTCGATATGGCCGGTGTCCTTGAGGATCTTTTAGCTGTGGCTTGTGGAACTTAGTTCCCTGACCAGGGGTTGGACCCAGTCTCCCTGCATTGAGAGCTCAGAGTCTTAGCTACTGGACCACAAGGGAAGTCCCTAGAAGGGTTTTTATCCAGCAAAATTTGGTGAGCCATTTGGTGGTAAAAAGACTGTCCTTAGCATCAACCCCAAAGACATGTAAAAAGGAGAACTAAAATGACTCTTTGTAATAAAACAAGCAAACAAACCAATTGGAGGTTTGGGGAGAGCACTTAGGAAGACTGGACTGGGAGAGAAACAGCGCTGAGCAAATGGTAGGGGCCAGGCAGGCAAGGGCCTGGAGGCGGGCTGTGGGCTCCCAGCCAGCTCAGGGGCTCAGTTGAGGCCACACATCACCACTGGAAAAACCATAGCTTCGACTAGATGGACCTTTGTGAGCAGAGTAATGTCCTTGCTTTTTAATATGCTGTCTAGGTTGGTCATAACTTTCCTTCCAAGGAGCAAGTGTCTTCTAATTTCATGGCTGCAATCACCATCTGCAGTGACTTTGGAGCCTAAAAAAATAGTCTGTCACTGTTTCCACTGTCTCCCCATCTATTTCCCATAAAGTGATGGGACCAGATGCCATGATCTTCCTTTTCTGAATGTTGAGCTTTAAGCCAACTTTTTCACTCTCCTCTCTCACTTTCATCAAGAAGCTCTTTAGTTCTTCTTCACTTTCTGCCATAAGGGTGGTGTCATCTGCATATCTGAGGTTATTGATATTTCTCCCGGCAATCTTGATTCCAGCTTGTACTTCTTCCAGCCCAGGGTTTCTCATGATGTACTCTGCATAGAAGTTAAATAAGCAGGGTGACAATATACAGGCTTGTCGTACTCCTTTTCCTCTTTGGAACCAGTCTGTCATTCCATGTCCAGTTCTAACTGTTGCTTCCTTACCTGCATACAGATTTCTCAGGAGGCAAGTCAGGTGGTCTGGTATTCCCATCTCTTGAAGAATTTTCCTTAGTTCGCTGTGATCCACACAGTCAAAGGGTTTTAATGGAGCACTTTTTAGGTGTCTGCTGTATCTGCTACAGTAAAAGCCCCTGTGCTGTTCCCGAAATGATCCATAAAGCAGCTGTTTGCTCAGCCCAGAGTTCACGTGTCCTCGGAAGAGATGGAGATGGGGCTCCAGCCGGGTGAGCAGAGGCCCGCGGTGAGACACCAGCCAGTGTTAGAGAGGAGAGGTGAGACACAGACTCTTCCCAGGAGTGGACACGGCACAAGCCCCTCCCCCTGGACATACCCGAGGAGGAGACGCGAAATGAGTGGTTACCCTGAGGCTCCACAAAGACGGCGAAATAGATTATAAAGGAGGCTCAAGTTCCCCACTGCCAGGCAGGCGGCCCCTTCTCTGCAGATCCATTCTAAAGAAGACCGAATGCCAGCCTACCAGCTGGGGTTGGAAGGACAGGGGGCCATTGAAAGGCACGTTGGTGACCAGAACGGGCTCCCCA
The DNA here is from genome assembly GCA_006410615.1 of Neotragus moschatus. Lineage (NCBI taxonomy): Eukaryota > Metazoa > Chordata > Mammalia > Artiodactyla > Bovidae > Neotragus > Neotragus moschatus. The sequence continues at coordinate 284,896 of SJYA01001440.1, forward strand.
CGGCAGCAGTCCTTGCCGGCCAGGGGTCGGCAGCTCCCCGAGGTTGCGAACTGGGTGTGTGTGCACGGCACGCCCAGTGTTCCTGGGCTGGTGTCTGTTTTTCTGAGAGCCTTCTGGCTGCGAGGGAGGGAATCTGGGAGCTCAGGTTGTCCGGTCGTGTCACGAGAAGGTGGAGGGCACCATCTTGAATGAAGTCAAATCTGGCCCTTTGATGCCTGGCCCTCTGCGCAGGCAGGGCTTGACCCGGGCCAAGGTGATGACACGGTGCGGGCAACGAGCCGACGGCCAGTCACCGGCCCTCTGACTCGTCGGCCGCAGTGCCCTCTAGGTGACCCCTGAGCATGCTCCCCGGATGCCCTGGCTCTCTCCCTGGGCACCGGGCCAGCTCGAGAGGAAAATTCCTGTGATCTTCAGTTGCAGGAGATGGTGACTCATAAAGAAAAAGGGCCCCTGAACTCAGTGTTTCTCCCGCCCCGTCTGGGACGCTCGAGGGCCCCGTGACTTGCTGGCTGGCCTCGAGAGCGTCCATGCAGGCCCCGCATAGAACCGGGCTCTCCGTGCACTCCACGAACTGTGTCTTCTCATCTGCTCCCTCCATGTCTCCTTTCTGCCATGGCTGTGGCTGCCATCAGTCAGTGTTCGATACCCAGGTCTGCCCAGGATGAGGCCAGCCCCTCGCTGCTGTGAATGTCTTGGTTAGTCCTCTTGCCCCTCGATGAGTAGACCTTGGCCCTGAGGAAAGCCAGATGCCCTCAGAAGGGCCGTGATGCCCAAGTGAAGCCTGAAGCATTAACGAGNGCCCCAATCCCACCTGCTTCCTTAAGTGAGTAGCATGACCTTCCTCCACACTAGAAGGGGTTTTTTCTTTGCTTTTGTTTCTAATGTCGTTATTTGGCTGTGCCTGGTCTTAATTTGGCACGTGGGATCTTTGGTCTTCATCGCGAGTGAGCAGAGGCCCGCAGTGAAATGCCGTCCTGTGTCAAAGAGAGGAGGTGGAGACACGGCCTCATCTCAGGAGTGGACAAGAGACAGGCCCCTTCGCCTGAACGTACCAGAGGGAGAGGGACTCTCGATATGGCCGGTGTCCTTGAGGATCTTTTAGCTGTGGCTTGTGGAACTTAGTTCCCTGACCAGGGGTTGGACCCAGTCTCCCTGCATTGAGAGCTCAGAGTCTTAGCTACTGGACCACAAGGGAAGTCCCTAGAAGGGTTTTTATCCAGCAAAATTTGGTGAGCCATTTGGTGGTAAAAAGACTGTCCTTAGCATCAACCCCAAAGACATGTAAAAAGGAGAACTAAAATGACTCTTTGTAATAAAACAAGCAAACAAACCAATTGGAGGTTTGGGGAGAGCACTTAGGAAGACTGGACTGGGAGAGAAACAGCGCTGAGCAAATGGTAGGGGCCAGGCAGGCAAGGGCCTGGAGGCGGGCTGTGGGCTCCCAGCCAGCTCAGGGGCTCAGTTGAGGCCACACATCACCACTGGAAAAACCATAGCTTCGACTAGATGGACCTTTGTGAGCAGAGTAATGTCCTTGCTTTTTAATATGCTGTCTAGGTTGGTCATAACTTTCCTTCCAAGGAGCAAGTGTCTTCTAATTTCATGGCTGCAATCACCATCTGCAGTGACTTTGGAGCCTAAAAAAATAGTCTGTCACTGTTTCCACTGTCTCCCCATCTATTTCCCATAAAGTGATGGGACCAGATGCCATGATCTTCCTTTTCTGAATGTTGAGCTTTAAGCCAACTTTTTCACTCTCCTCTCTCACTTTCATCAAGAAGCTCTTTAGTTCTTCTTCACTTTCTGCCATAAGGGTGGTGTCATCTGCATATCTGAGGTTATTGATATTTCTCCCGGCAATCTTGATTCCAGCTTGTACTTCTTCCAGCCCAGGGTTTCTCATGATGTACTCTGCATAGAAGTTAAATAAGCAGGGTGACAATATACAGGCTTGTCGTACTCCTTTTCCTCTTTGGAACCAGTCTGTCATTCCATGTCCAGTTCTAACTGTTGCTTCCTTACCTGCATACAGATTTCTCAGGAGGCAAGTCAGGTGGTCTGGTATTCCCATCTCTTGAAGAATTTTCCTTAGTTCGCTGTGATCCACACAGTCAAAGGGTTTTAATGGAGCACTTTTTAGGTGTCTGCTGTATCTGCTACAGTAAAAGCCCCTGTGCTGTTCCCGAAATGATCCATAAAGCAGCTGTTTGCTCAGCCCAGAGTTCACGTGTCCTCGGAAGAGATGGAGATGGGGCTCCAGCCGGGTGAGCAGAGGCCCGCGGTGAGACACCAGCCAGTGTTAGAGAGGAGAGGTGAGACACAGACTCTTCCCAGGAGTGGACACGGCACAAGCCCCTCCCCCTGGACATACCCGAGGAGGAGACGCGAAATGAGTGGTTACCCTGAGGCTCCACAAAGACGGCGAAATAGATTATAAAGGAGGCTCAAGTTCCCCACTGCCAGGCAGGCGGCCCCTTCTCTGCAGATCCATTCTAAAGAAGACCGAATGCCAGCCTACCAGCTGGGGTTGGAAGGACAGGGGGCCATTGAAAGGCACGTTGGTGACCAGAACGGGCTCCCCACGGCAGCAGTCCTTGCCGGCCAGGGGTCGGCAGCTCCCCGAGGTTGCGAACTGGGTGTGTGTGCACGGCACGCCCAGTGTTCCTGGGCTGGTGTCTGTTTTTCTGAGAGCCTTCTGGCTGCGAGGGAGGGAATCTGGGAGCTCAGGTTGTCCGGTCGTGTCACGAGAAGGTGGAGGGCACCATCTTGAATGAAGTCAAATCTGGCCCTTTGATGCCTGGCCCTCTGCGCAGGCAGGGCTTGACCCGGGCCAAGGTGATGACACGGTGCGGGCAACGAGCCGACGGCCAGTCACCGGCCCTCTGACTCGTCGGCCGCAGTGCCCTCTAGGTGACCCCTGAGCATGCTCCCCGGATGCCCTGGCTCTCTCCCTGGGCACCGGGCCAGCTCGAGAGGAAAATTCCTGTGATCTTCAGTTGCAGGAGATGGTGACTCATAAAGAAAAAGGGCCCCTGAACTCAGTGTTTCTCCCGCCCCGTCTGGGACGCTCGAGGGCCCCGTGACTTGCTGGCTGGCCTCGAGAGCGTCCATGCAGGCCCCGCATAGAACCGGGCTCTCCGTGCACTCCACGAACTGTGTCTTCTCATCTGCTCCCTCCATGTCTCCTTTCTGCCATGGCTGTGGCTGCCATCAGTCAGTGTTCGATACCCAGGTCTGCCCAGGATGAGGCCAGCCCCTCGCTGCTGTGAATGTCTTGGTTAGTCCTCTTGCCCCTCGATGAGTAGACCTTGGCCCTGAGGAAAGCCAGATGCCCTCAGAAGGGCCGTGATGCCCAAGTGAAGCCTGAAGCATTAACGAGTCTCTGGGAATGGAGCTCTGAAGGAGACAGCCTTAGATGTTGAATGTTCACTGGAAGGACTGATGCTGAAGCTGAAGCTCCAGTGCTTTGGCCACCTGATGCAATGAGCTGAGTCGCTGGAAAAGACCCTGATGCTGGAAAAGACTGAAGGCGGGAGGAGAAGGGGACGACAGAGGATGAGATGGTTGGATGGCATCACCAATTCAATGAACATGAGTTTGGGTGGACTCTGGGAGCTGGTGATGGACAAGGAGGCCTGGCGTGCTGTGGTTCATGGGGTCGCAAATACTGAACAACAGAGCAACCCTTGTAATCAAGAAGGTATTTTGTTTGTTAGCATCTCGTCACTTGTTCTCCCCTAACTTCTCCCCCATCCATCTCGTCTCAGCGTTCTCCCTGACAGAGGCCACAGGGCCATCTGCCCGGGCCCAGAGCAATAGCAGCTGCTGCTTTAAGAAGTGGTTTGACAAAATTCTGTAAAACAATGATCCTTCAATTAAAAAATTAATGCATTGGCAAAACAAATAACAATAAAAGCAGTGGTTTGAAAGAGCAGGGGCTTTAGCTTTGCTGGCTATTGAGCAAAGCTTCAGCTTTGCCTTGGTGGAGTCTCACGGCCCAGGGTCTTCTCCTCAGGATTGCATTTTCAGAGCATCCAAGTTACTCAAGCTCTCCGCACCTTGCCTTCCTCATCCGTGCATGGGCTTAGTTTGAATCTGGTGCAGTTGCCATGAATTGAGGTCAGGCCTGCCAAGTGCGTGGCCCAGCGCCTGGTGCCAGCTGTGATGGGCAAATGCTTAGTTGATGTTGAAGTTCTACCAGTGGTCATGGTAGTTAGCCCAGAGTTTATTAAACTCAAGCAGAACTGATTCCATGTCACCTGCAAGATTCTGGGCCAACTGACAAACCAGCGTGCTAGAGACAAGGAATATGTCAGCTGGACAGTCTAGAATGTTCGCGTCCTGGAGCATCTTTTCCAGGGCACTGCTGCTGCTGCTAAGTCGCTTCCATCGTGTCCGACTCTGTACGACCCAATAGACGGCAGCCCACCAGGCTCCTCTGTCCCTGGGATTCTCCAGGCAAGAGTACCGGAGTGGGTTGCCATTTCCACCACACAGAGCCCTGCAAGTCTGCACTAGAGTACGGTAGACGTGCAAATCCAGGCAAAGAGTATCAGCCGATGTTTAAGGGGATTGACGATAAGCCACTTTACACCCCAGAGTCACTCTCTCCATTGCAGGATAAAGGCGAGGGTGCTGACCGCCCAGTGCCGGACAGACTGACTAAGGCCCTTTCCTCAGGGCGCTCTGTTCTGGACTTCGTGATGAGCCTGCCCTTCCATGAGGGCATGCTTCCTTCAGCCTGCCCAGCTCCCATCTCCCTGTGGAGTGGCAGCCTGCTCCAATGACATGGGGGTCCCCAGCCTGCTCCCAGCCACCGCCCCCAACTTGGGCTGGTTGTTCCCAGGCCTCCTGGGCGGTACATTCACAGACTGCGCCTGGAGGCGGGGCATCTTTTGCAGGCGGCTGTCAGCATGGCTTTGATGTCAGGTTTAGAGCTTTCATTGTCATGCTGCTGCTGCTGCGAAGTCGCTTCAGTCGCCTCCGACTCTGTGCGGCCCCATAGACGGCAGCCCATCAGGCTCCCTGTCCCTGGGGTTCTCCAGGCAAGAACACTAGAGTGGGCTGCCGTTTCCTTCTCCAATGCATGAAAGGGAAAAGTCAGAGTGAGGTCGCTCAGTCGTGTCCAACTCTTAGCGACCCCATGGACTGCAGCCCACCAGGCTCCTCCATCCATGGGAGTTTCCAGGCAAGAGCACTGGAGTGGGCTGCCACTGCCTTCTCCTTTTCATTCTCACAGAGTAGCCTTTTGTCCCCCAGGTTCTATGGGCTCCTAAGGCTCTGTATACTGAATACACACCCCACGAAATTATGCTCATTCTTTCCATATAGAAGGGTTTTTTTTTGCCCCAGGAAGAAGCTGAAGGGCAGCACCAGATGCTCAGGAGTTGGACATTTTCGTTGTCGTTGTTGTTTTCATGAATTATTTTTAAGTGAAACAAACATGAATATTTTTAACGATAAAATGTACAACTCACACAGAAGATAGACATCTTAAACCACTAGACACCTAACAACACACAAAGATACATAAATAAAGCAAAAATCAGAAGAAATACAAGGGAAAGCAAAAAAATATGCAATCGTAGTGAGACATATTAACATTTTTCTGAGGATGTTTTATCAAATGTGGAAAAATAAGATTAGGAGCATCTTAAAAGATGTCAAATAATTTAAATAAAATAGATTTCCATTTATATGAATCTCATATCCTACACAAATATATTTAAAATTTTGTACCTCATTAGATATAAGAGTTGGAACTTTGACTGTCTTCTCCTTTGAGGCCATGTGCTGTCCATTTTAAACACTTTCAGGATTTTGGCTGCCATCTTTGACTTCAAACTCTCTGTCTCTCAACCTGTGGCGGTATGCTGGAGCTGGCTTAAATGTACTCATAACAATTAATCATTAAATATTTAAGAAATGTGCAAGCTAGCTTTTAAGCCACTGGTAACTTGAAATCAGTCATGGTAGACATACTTACCTTTGGAACTGGAAAATATTATAAATTAGGGTTTTGCTTGCTCTTCAGAGAGTAGGCTGACCAGAAGATCCTGGTAAAGATGATCTCCCTTCTGCTTTCCGGGACGGCCAGTTGCCCAGTGGACATCTGCACATAGTTGGCCACGGACACCTCAAGCTCAACAGCCGCCAAACTGAACTGTCTTTTCCCATCAACACTGTCATCCTCTTAACATTTTCTGTTCCTATCAGTGCCAGCAACAGAGGCCAAGGGTCAGGGAATTTAGAATATGAAGGGGAGGAGGCATGAGGTTAGGCAGAGGGCTAACTTCAGAGACAGGGAAGACCTTCCTTCTCCGTACCCTAAGGCAGGATCGGCAGCATGGATGGGTGAAGAGTGAGCCCGTAAGTAAGGGCAGCAGTTCCCTTTCTCAGCCATAAAGTAAAGGTGGAGATTTCACTCTGAGTGGAAGGGTGAGTAACGCTTTAGCAACCACTCAAATAGGAGCAGAGAGTATCCGAAGACGATTCATTCTTAGCTGTGCGGGTCTTAGCTGCCCCCAGCCAGGGATCGAACCCAGGTCCCCTGCATTGGGAGTTCAGAGTCTTAGCCACTAGACCACCCAGGGAAGTCTCAAAAACAACTCACTCTTTCTTGCAGTAGCGTCTAGCTGAGCCTAGGTGTGTCAGTCATCAGTCGTGTGTGGCCCTTTTCGACCCCGTGGACTGCAGCCCTCCAGGCTCCTCTGTCCATGGGGTTCTCCAGGCAAGAGCACTGCAGTGGGTTGCCGTTCCCTTCTCCAGGGCATCTTTCCAACTCAGGGATCGAACCTGGGTCTCCTGAATTGTAGGCAAATTCTTTACTGTTTGAGTCACTGGGGAAGCACAGCTGAATCTATACTGCGATTATTTTCACTCAGTCTTAAAATACTCAGGTTGCTGAATACTCTAGCCTGACCTAATATTGCTAGGAGAGGTTTAAGGGACTATTTCACATGGTCTACAAATGTCCCTGAGATACAGACGTTCTGAGAAGCAGAGAAGGGGGCAAGGAGCCCTGGGGCGGTGCCTCTGGACCAGTGGTGGCCAGTCTTCCAGCCGTGCTTGCTTGCTTCCAGAGGTTGCTCATCTTTCTGCCTTCCGCAGTTCCGCTCTCCATGCTGTGTCAAAGCTCACATCATTAATCAGCTCCAGCACTTTCCTCACTGAACCTGCAAGCACTCTAGGGTCCTTTCCAGCACCCACCACTGCTACCAGCCCCGCCTTAATTCAAAAGGAACATGTAAGGAAAGAGGGAGGCTTCAGGACTCACAGGTAGTATGTTCGCCACTTGTTTTGAAATATCAAATGACTCATTCATACTTGAAAATGGCCCTGTGTTAACTACACACACAGAAGCGTAGTTTTCCATAAAAATGGATACCATTTTCCTCCTCTGATCAAAAGTAAAAGAAATATAAAAATTCCCAGAGGGCAATTCAACCCCGAGTGCAAGTGTCTTGGCCCAAACTGGCATTTTTGTTGTTGCTGATGATATAAGGTAGATTCACCCAACAGGAAGATGGAATTTAAGGTAATCCATGGGTGATGCTCAGACATGCACCAGTGCGAAGAGGGATCAGGTGGGATCAGGAAGCAAGACTCTGGGCAAGGAGGAGATCCTCAAGGACTCTGCCAGCTCTAAATATTCTCATTCTATGATTTGCAAAACAAGCCAGGGTCCTTCAGGGATCCCCAAAATGGAAATCAGCATCCTTTTGTTATTCATACGAAGCCAGTGGCATGAGGAGCAGGCCCGGGAGCCTGTCCGTATTCTCCAGGTAATGCGTGAGGCTCACATACGTTTATACCTTCTGAAAGCCTGAGACCAGCAGCTTGCACCAAGGTGAGGTTAAGGTTAATGGAACCAAACACTGATGACGGGAAACGTGGATGTGCATGTCGGCGCAGTATTGCAGACTCGTCATAGACTCGGTCATAGGCGCTGTGTATGTTTGCATCTGCTGTGACTACGTCTGTGTGTGTGTGTGGAGTCGGGGCGGGGAGGGTTGTGTGTCTGTCCCGTTAGTACAGCGGCATCTGTTAGGAATGGCTGAAGGCCCCCTGTGCGAAGAAGTTGTCCTTGAAGTGGGGCTAGAAAGTCATGCTTTAGGATTTCAAAGAGGAGTAGCAAATAAAGGACTTCGGGACTGCAGGTGTAGACCGCCCACATAAGCCTGGACCCAGAGTACCTGCCGTGGAAGACTCCCCCCACCTCCAGTAAGCCCAGTTCACTCTCTGTGGGGGGGACACTGTAGAGACAGCGACCCCACCCACCTCAGGCTCTGACAGCACACGCCAGGGTGGGCCTGGCGGCTCTGACAGAACCGCATCAGCCCCTCGAAGTGGAGTCCATGCACGGCCAGGCCCCGGGTGGACGGCGGAGGCCACGCACGGCCGGGCCCCAGGCGGACAGCAGTCCTGCCGGGAGCCCCAAGGCCCCGCGTCCAGCCGGGCCCCGAGTCCCTGTCGGGCTGGCTCCCCACAGCCATCCTGAACCCCCCGTGGCCCATGTCCCCGTGCGCGCCTGTCCCTGCCATCACTGTGAGGAGCTGCTCCTCTTGGCCATTTTCTTCTCCTTATGTTTGGGCACCCCAGGTCTTCATGGCCATGCTGGATCCTCTGATTTCAGGACGGGGCTGCTCTCCAGCTGTGACCCGTGGGCTCCTTGCCGCAGCGCTTTCTCCTGCTTTGGGCCTCGGGGCTATGCTCTGGAGGCCGTGCTCTGGAGGCCATGCTCCACGGGCTCCTCACCATGGCACCTTTTGCTTTGCACCTCGGGGCTGTGCTCTGGAGACAGTGCTCCGCGGGCTTCTCGCCACGGCGCCTTCTTCTGCTCTGGGCCTCGGGGCTGCGCTCTGGAGACCGTGCTCCACGGCTCTGCTGCTCCATGACACGTGGGATCTTCCCAGACCAGGGATTGAACCCGTGTCTCTGGCACTGGCAGGCGGGTTCTTTACCAATGGACCCTCAGGGAAGCCCTTGGCCACGTTCCGTGGTGAACAGCACACGCCTCTGCGTCCTCAGCTTCTTTGTCCTGTGCCTCAGTCCGGTTCAGTCCAGTTGCTCAGTTGTGTCCGACTCGGTGTGACCCCAGGGACTGCAGCACGCCAGGCCTCCCTGTCCATCACCAACTCCCGGAGCCTACTCAAACTCATGTCCAGTGAGTCGGTGATGCCACCCAACCATCTCATCCTCAGTCATCCCCTTCTCCTCCTTGGGTACGCACAGGCTTTTCCTGCTGCAAACCTCTAATAATGAGCAGAAGGGCCAATTGCCCAGGTCTCACAGGACTCGGGGCCTGGAGGGGGCCCAGCCTTCCACTTGGGGGTCCACGTGGCAGAGCTGCCCCTGCTCTGTGGAAGTTTCTCCCCCCGCCAGCTCACCCCTCCCTACCTGCTCTCCCCCAGTCTCCTCGCTGCCCCTTCAGTCCTTCAGCCTTTGGCTCCTGGGGCTCCCGCTCCTGTCCACACCAGCATCCTGAAAGGCACTAACCACCCAGTTCCCCAGCCTCCCCGCTGGCCTCGACCTCAGTAGCCTCCGCTTCCCTCACTTCTCCCCTTCACCTGTCCTTGGTTCTCCGTGAACTGCTCTCAAAGTCTAAAGCTTTTGAAGCCCACACCAAACACTCCCTGGACGGGGTCTTTCTGAGACCCCTCTCTCCAGAGTCGTGTACCTCCTCAGTCTTCAAGAGACCCTGAGTTGCTCCATTTCTCTCACACACCCTAGCCTCACTCGCTTCCCCCTCCAGCCTCGAACTGCAGCCCATACACCATAAATCCCCACTGGACACACACTGTCACCCCCAGGCTGGGTGCGAGCCCGCCGTCCCGCCTGTTACGGGGCCTCCGCACTGCACTGACCTTGACTTCTATTTCCAGATGGATTCTATAGAATTGGATTCTCGTCTCTTTTCTAAGTCTATGTCTTGCTGCCACAGCCCCGCGTCTGGATCAGTGTGACAACCTGCCCTCTGCCAAAGCTGCGGAGACCCAGACTGCCACCCCGACACGGCACCTCACCAGCCCTCGCCAGCGGGACTTTGGGATGACTCCTGTCGTTCGTTGTCCTTCAAGCTTTCTCCCTGGCTGTGCCAGGCACTCACTGCTCTCTTCACATCACCCACCCGTTCCCGTTCTTTCCCTCTAACCAACTCAGGGAGGAAATGAGAGGCTCTTCACCATGAAATCCCTAAACTTCCTCCTCTCCCACGGTCACTCTCTCAAACTCATTTTCCAAGACACATGGCTGCCCAGTGAGAGGCCGCCTTCCCCAGCCTCTCTGCCGGCCAGTGTGGCCTGCGTCCGCCTTTTATTTGTCTGCACCCCCCAGCATGCAGAAGGCTAGCTCCCCTGATCAGGGATCAGACCTGAGTCCTCCCCACCCCCCACAGCAGAAGCCGGGAGTCTTAACCGCTGTGCGGCCAAGGAAGTCCCTCTCAGTTCTTTCTAATAGGAGACAAGAAAACTGGCGTGGGCCGGTCATTTCCTTGAAGAGCTCAGCGTGGACTGGCCCAGGTCTCTGCCTCCTCTCCCTGGATGGGCAGTTGATGGAAGATTCAGTCCTGTCTGTGAGTCGCTGGATCCCAGGGTCCCTTTGTTACAGTAGCCTGGCCTTTGCCTGGATAACCTCTTCAGACATCTGTCTTTATTGGCACTTTTGCTACCTCTCCTCACCTGTCTCAGAGGTCAAGATGAACCTCTGTTTGCCAAGGTGGAGTCCTCCGCCCCGGGTGCCCCCTTCTTTATTTGTGACTTGGCTCCAGCGAGTACGGACTCTCGCCTGGCCCCTTTACTGGCTGAGCTCCCTGCAGCTGTAAACTGCTGATCCCTCTCCCTCTGCACGGCCTCAAGGCAAAGCCCTCTGTGACGCTCACCCCCAGCCAGCCCCTCCTATCTCCAGCTTCTCTTCAAGCTTCTGGCAGAAGCGGCTCCTGCTTTCGGCCTCCCCTCGGCCTCCCCTCCTCACCCCAGTTTCCTCCGCAGCCCGCTGGCCTGCACGCTCCCCCATCAGAGGGAAGTGCTTTCAGAGGCACCTTGACCTCCGGGACTCTGATCCCCAAAGAGGCCTTTCCCCTCTGGCTCCTGCTTGTCCTCTTGGCTCTGAGGAACCCCAGGGAACACACAGCCCCGGGGCACCCAGCTCCTTCCCAGGGCCACTCCCTGAACGCGGGCTTCTGTTCCCAAGGACTCCACTCCTGTCTTTCCCCACCACCTGCTTGACTTGGACAAGTTCCTGGCCCCCCGTAGTCTTGACCACCAGACAACAGGTCAGATTGGATGTCTACCCTCCTTGTTCTCCCAAATCTGACCCACGTCTCTGACTGCTGGCTCGACCTCTTGGGTACTCCACGGGCACACCGCGAGCAGCCTGTCCAAGCCCGCGTCTCCTCCGTCCCTTTTCCCAAACGGCCTTCTCTTCCTCCCTCGGCCAAAGGCGCGACCAGCTCCCCACCCATCCACCTGGACTCAGAGCGGCCATGGACCCCCTCGCCCTCCACAGCTCCTCAGGCGTGTGCGTGCTCAGTCACCCAGTCGTGCCCGACTCTTTCTGACCCTACGGACCTGCCGGGCTCCTCTGTCCATAGAATATTCCTGTCAGTAATACTAGAATGGGTGGCCTTTTCCTTCTCCGGGGGACCTTCCTGATCGAGGGATGGAACTCGCATCTTCCACAGCTCCTGCATCTGCAGGCGGGTTCTTTACCCCTGAGCCACCGGGGAAGCCCCACAGCTGCTTGGGAATTCATTCTTCTTCTTTGGCTTCACAGCTGTGTGCCAAAGCTACCCAGCCCTTTCCACTGCAGCTCAAGTCTCCACTGTCTCACGTTTGGCAATGGCGTCCCTGCGTTTAGGCTTGCCCGCCTCAGCCTGCCCCCATGTACCTGGTCGCGCTGTCATGCCCAACTCTCTGTGACCTCGTGACTGTAGCCCGCCAGGTGCCTCTGTCCACGGGATTTTCCAGGCAAGGATACTGGAGCGGGGCGCCATTTCCTGCTCCAGGGGATCTTCCCCGAAGAGATTGAGCCCATATCTCCTGCACTGCAGGCAGATTCTTTCCCACTGAATCACCTGAGCTGCCCACCCACCCTCACCTTGCTGCCAAAGCTGCCCTTTGGACGCACACGTTTCTGCCGTGTCTCTAAGTCCCCCCGTGCTCCTGTGGAAGACCCCAGCTCATCAGTGCCCACTGCACCCTCCCGACTCTGGAGACTGGCCCCCGGGCTCTTCCCTGTCTTCAGACCCTGCCCTCCTGTGTCCTGTGATCACTCTCCCTCCTCACCCAGAATGTGTTTTTTCCTCCAGAAGGGCTTCTCCCAGCAGCGGTCAGCCTCAGTTCCCCTCTGCCCGACTTACTGCTCCTGGAACTCTGTGCGCGGCCGAATGGAGCGCTGCCTTAATATCCCAAAACACACACTGCGTTGCTCTGCAGTGGGCCTCTGTCTCTCCTCTTGATCACCTAGCGTCTGAACCTGCTTCCCACACTTGCGGCGTCTTCCGCTTCTTAGAAGCCTACCATCCCCTGTCGAGACAGAAAACACCATTCACCAGTTCTCCCAGCTTCCTTCCACTGAGACAGGGGCTCCTGACCTGTCTTCTCCAATCGGATGTTCGTCCTCGGCTTGACGCAGAAATGTGTGGCCCAAAGAGGCAGAGCCCCTGGGGATCCCAGCTGACAGGCGTGCTTGCAGCAGGGGCAGGTGCTTCAGAGGCCAGGACTGGGGTCTTGTGTCCCTGGGAGCAGCGGCACAAACCCGGGCATGCTTTGGAGCCTCAGTCCCTGTCTATGGCCCATTATGCAAGCCCTGAAATATCCTTCTCTCCTCATTGTTAAAGTCACTTTTTATTGCAGGATAGTTGCTGTACGATGTTGTGTTAGTTTCTGCTGTGAGGCAAAGTGGGTCCGTTGTACATACACATACTGATGCTTTGAAACATCAGTTTGGTGCTGGAGAAGACTCTTGAGAGTCCCTTGCACTGCAAGGAGATCAAGCCAGTCAATCCTCAAGGAAATCAACCCTGACTACTCACTGGAAGGACCGAAGCTACAATACTTTGGCCACCTGATGGGAAGAACTGACTCACTGGAAAAGACTCTGATGCTGGGAAAGATTGAAGGCAGGAGGAGAAGGGGATGGCAGAGGATGAGCTGGTTGGATGGCATCACTGACTCAATGGACATGAGTTTGAGTAAACGCCAGGAGATAGTGAAGGACAGGGAAGCCTGGTGTGCTGCAGTCCATGGGGTCGCAAGGAGTCAGACATGATTGAGCGACTGAACAACAACTCTTTTTTAGATTATTTTCCCACACAGGCCATCACAGAATACTGAGTGGAGTACCCTGTGCTGTTCATTAGGTCCTTGTTAGTTATCTATTTTTTAAGATAGTTTTTAAAGTTTTATTTATTTATTTATTTTTAAATATTTGTTTAACTGCATTGGGTCATAGTTGCTTGCTGCAGAGTCAGTAGTTGTGGGGTGTGGGCTTAGTTGCACCATGGCGTGTGGGACCTTAGTTCTCAAGCCAGGGGTCAAACCTTCATCCCCTGCATTGGAAGGCAGATTCTTCACCACTGGACCAGCAGGGAAGTCCTCTGTAGTATGTTTTTAACTGGAGGATAATTGCTTTACAATGTACAACAATGTGAATCAGCCGTAAGTAAATATGTGCCCCCTCCCTTCTGAACCCCCTCCCCTCCCGCCTCTCTAGGTCGTCACCGGGGATCGGGCTGAGCTCCCTGTGTTAACAGGAGCTTCCCACTCACTGTCTGTTTTACAGATGGTCTTTTAATAAATCCTGTTCCTGCTTGGTTTATCGAGAACTGGGTTCTGTTGCCACCAAGAGCCTCGACTGTCTCCAGCCGGCTGAGACAGCAAGCCTGCCCCTCCAGGGCAGGAGCCCCTCCAGGGCAGGAGCCGCTTGCTTGCCTTTGTACCTGCACCTACAACACGCATTGGGCATTCAGCAGTTGCCACATTTATGCACAGACTGCCAGTTGTGTCTAGGCCCAAGTCAAGGAGACATTATGCTTCCTAGCATCGTCGTCCTCCTGCTTCCAAGGAGGCAGCAATCAGGGCAGATGATAATGGTCTGACTCCTGCGTGCACAGATGCCCCCTGCTCCATGCAAGTGCTGTCTCCACTGGCTCTGTCCCCGCCGACCGCTGCTTCCTCGGTGGGCTGCAGGCTCTCTGTCCCCATGAGCCAGACTAGTCAGAACCCAGGAGGTGAGCTCCTGCCGTGGTTACACCGTCGTGCCCTGCCTCCTTTCACCGGGAGAGGAAGGACGAGGTGCCCTTCCTTGTGGGCCCTGGCTAACGGATCCCATCCAGTATTTATGCTCCGCACGTCCCTGAACTTCCCAAGCTGTGCCCTGTTTATGCATTCATGAGCAAGTGCTCAAGATAATGTCATTCCTTCAAACGGAGCTGAACCCATGGCTCCTCTTTATGAGGGATTACAGGCTGTTTTTTCTTTATTTGTAGATGTGCCAGCCTAAAAAAAAAAAAAAAATACCGTGTTTTGTCAGAGACAGCTGAGTAAACACCTCTGAGTATCTGTCAGTGCAAACCGCGAGATCATTAATTTATGCTGTAAAAAGAATAGCTGGGGAAGTGTGGCTTAGACGGATGTTGTTCCTTTCCTTGTTTGAAACAAATAACATTTGCATCTTTGGAAAGAATGTTGTGAAAAAATCACCCCAATGGATCGGTGTCTTCCAGAGTGACATCGGTCGTGTCACTTCGGCGCTCATCTGTTTCAAGCCTCAAAGTGGATATTTCAGTCTTAAACAGCAGGTGTCCTGATATGGAAAAGCTTCTGAATTTGTGTGGGCTTGGAAAGCCTTCGATCTGTCTCTTGGCGCTCTCCCTTTCCGCCTGCCCCCTCCCCCTCCTCAACATCACTGCCTCGTTTCCAAATAACTTCTCCATCTTGTTAATATCTTGGCCTGAATCTGCAGATCAAGGGGCTGCCGCTCCTGGCGAAGTTCGCCTGGTGGGTTTGTTTTGAGTGTGGATTTAAAGAAGCGTCAACTAGTGATTTTTTTTTTTTTTAAACAAAAATTTAGCAGGAGACAATGTTCCTTCCGGAGATGTAAAGGCTGCATTTACTAAGTTGAACAAAGTGTTTATAAAGTGGAATGTTTGCACCACTTTAATTATAAAAATACTTCCTGAATCTTCTTTTGGTATAGCATTTGTATGAAATCTGTTTTTCAAATCTGTTGCCACTTCCAAAGACACTTTCCTCTGGATTCTGTAGTATATCCTAGTCTGCAGAGACAAATAGAGAGACCAGTCAATTTACACCATTAGAACTATATAAGGAGCAACTTGATTATTTCATTTGATCCTCATAATAACTCTTTCAAGACAACAGGACCCTACTTTGCAGGTAATGAAGCAATCTCAGGCTTTTCTGGAGGGAAAGGCTTAAGACTGCATAGAATTTGTACATAGTTCAGCTCAATACACAGTCTCCTTGAGTGTGGTGCCAAGAGCTAAGGACATAAAGATGGACTAATTGTAACTTCTGCCTTCAAGCTCAAAGTCAAGCATCTGTGGAGCCAAGAATTTAACCCAGGTCTTTTAATTGCAAACCCTTGTCTCCCTTTATCGTCACAGCTCCGAGGTTTGGGCCAGCTTTAGGAAAACCCATCAGATATGAGAAATTTGCCTTCAGTAAGCAGCCTTCTCGCTTTGGTACCCTCCTTTCTGCTCAAGCACCCAGCACCTTCACGCTTCCCAAAGCTCTCTCTGGCATTTGCCTTCCAAGTTCCCCAATATTTCCACTCCCTCCTTTTCTCTCCCAAACTCAGCTTGCCTGAGTCTTACACTGGCTCACAGCTACTGAATCTTAAAAGTGTTTCTATGACCATGAAACACTAAGCCCATGGGTCTAAGCCCATGACCTATAGGGCTTCAGTGAGAGAACCTTTAAAAAGTGTCCCTTCTTCAGGGGAGTCACAGCCCTCCATTGGGTTGCACAGCTCGGCAGTCAGAAAACCCCTTCACCCCCTTAACCAGGCAATCCTAGAGCACAGCCTGTGGAGCGGCATGGGGCAGTCTGTAGTAAGAAGTGTATCTTGCATCGTCTTGCTGGTCAGAGCCAAAGGAGCATGCCTGCCACTGTCCATGGTTCTGAACAAATCCTCCATGCAAGGACACACGTCTTCTATCCCTGGGTCCCCAGGTTCTTGCTGAATGCTCTTACCATGTGTAGGTTTCCCTTGTTTATTTTTCATCTTGATGAAAACCTGCCCTTTTATTCCGTCACAACACAAATAGGACCCACAATTCGTGTCTCAATTTACAAAGGAGAATGAATACAAGCAGCCTGGATTTGAAGACCAGGCCACTTAATCTCTCTGGACTTCAGTTTCTCCATCTTTAAAGTGAGGGTCAGAGTATTCAAATAGCTTGCAAGATTGCTCTGAGGGTTAAATGAGAAAAACGTATGTGAAGTAGTTGGAAAGTGTGTTTGTGGAAAAAACCCAGCAAATGCTTTCTAGTAACAGTAACAGTTCTGAACATAATAATTAATGTAATTTTAGGAATTACATTTTTAAACGAATACTTCCTTGTCACCTGGAAATATGTACCCCTTCTCTACCGAAAACATGGAAAAACAGATTCATTATTTCAAGAGGATATTATATGTTGAATTTGTTAAACGAATGTTGAAGGGAGGATAAAGTAAAAGAGAACATTGAGGAAACTCAGAGAGTAACAGCAGGAAGCTGTTACAATCCTCAGGCTGTTACAATCCTCAGGCTTGAAGAGACAACGAGGACACGTTGTGCTTCAAAGTCTTGGAGACTGGACGAGGACACCTCTCTGCCAATGATGTTATTGATACATGATAATAAATTAATAACTGGCAATAGCTTGGCAAACTATCAGGCTAGTTGGCCAAGAAAGAAAAGCCTTTCTTTAATATGTGGGTCAGTATATTACCACCTCTATATTCTGAATTTGTCTTGAAACAACATTTTACATGAGAAAACTGTTAAGAAAAATTATTCAGAACTTGGAAAAAGACAAAGAATGTTTCATATCTTTTAATATCACGTTGGGACATTGTCCAGCATATACTCCCAAGGATTACTAATTCTCCAGAAAAAAACATATCTTTGTTTCATGCACTATTAATCAGGCCCTAGACTGTGCAGAGTTCTATGTTAGCTTGAGGAAAGATTGATAAACTGCAGATAATTTTCTTCAGTAGAGATTTGTTATTACTGCCCTATTAAAAAATAGCCCCAAAGAGTACAGATTTGCTTCCCTGCAGAATGTCCAATAGTTTTATATCTGATGTAGCAGTTTTATTTCAGCATTCTTTTCCCGATGGACCAAGTGTTGTCGTTGTTCAGTTGCTAAGTCATATCCGACTCTACAACCCCATGGACTGCAGCAAACTCATGTCCATTGAGTTGGTGATGCTATCTAACCATCTCATCCTCTGCTACCCTCTTCTCCTCCTGTCTTCAATCTTTCCCAGCTTCAGGGTATTTTGCAATGGGTCAGCTCTTTGCATCAGGTGGCCAAAGGATTGGAGATTCAGCTTCAGCTTCAGTCCTTACAAATAAATGTTCAGGGTTGATTTCCTTTAGGATTGACTGGTTTGATCTCCCTTGCAGCCCAAGGGGCCTTCAAGAGTCTTCTCCAGCATCACAGTTCAAAATCATCAGTTCTTTGGTGCTCAGCCTTCTTTATGGTCCAACTCTCTCATCTTTATATGACTACTGGAGAAACCATCACTTTGACTATATGGACCTTTGTCAGCAAAGTGAGGTCTTTGCTTTTCAATGTGCTGTTTAGGTTTGTCACAGCTTTCCTTCCAAGGAGCAAGATATCTGTTCCTATATATCTTGAATAAGTATCTGGTTTTGAATACTCTTTGAATCAGCTTTACCACCCTGCAGATTTCCTCCTTAATAAATATATTAACCGGTGTTCTCCCAAGAAAGAGAACCCGTGGGATATATATAGATAAAGAGAGAAAGAATGAGATTTATCATGAAGAATTTGTTCATGTGCCTTTGGAGGTTGAGAAGTCCAACTCTCTGTCATCTTCAGGCTTGAGACTCAAGAAAGCTGGTGATGCAGTTTGAACACCTAAGAGTTGGAGAGTCAGTGGTGTGGATTCCAGTCCTAATCTGAAGTCCTGAGAATCACCAGTGCCAAAGGCTAAAAAAGATCACTGTCCCATCTCAACCATGCAAGCAGAGAGAGAGAAGGGGAGAATTCTCGCTTCCTCCAACCTTTTTCTATTCAAGCCCTCGGTGGATGGAATGAAGACCACCCATCCAATTTGGGAAGGACCATCGCTTTATTCAGTCCACTGATTCAATTGCTAACCTGTTTTGGAAACACCATCACAGACACACCCAGAAATAATATTTAACCAGATATCTGGGTATTCTAAGATTCAGTCAAGTTGATATATCAAATTAACTATCACAATGAGTTACATAAATCTCTGACCTGAGTTCACTATATACTTGTAAGATAATCATGTTTTTATCTATTATGTTTTGACAGGAACTGGAGTGGGAAGGGTACTGCTTTCAGCCAAAGTCACACAGAAAGTCAAGGCATCAAGATCCTCATTCAAGTCTGGCTCCCTCCAAAGTCCACACTGTGACCTCTTGGTGCCATTACTCCAGAAAGATCTGTTTAATAGGGAAACTGTACTGGTGGTTGCTGCCAAGCTCTTGCTAAAGTTTGACAAAATCGGGCAGCAGCTGGAGTTATAAGCCAGTCTGAGACCCTCGGGGAGGATTTATGGATTGAGATAGGTCAGAAAAGGTTGAGCGTCCATGTAAAGCGGGGAAGGCAATGGAGATGGTAATGGGAGTCTGAGGAGGACGGCTGCCGTGTTGACACAGGTATGGATGTTAAGACAGACACTCAGCTCCAGCTGTCTGAGGCCTGGACAGCCAGCCAGCCACTCCTGCCACGTCCACCTGCTTCCCCACTCTCCTGGCCTCAGCTACCACCAGTGGGCCACAGGCCCAGTTACAGAGGCAGGAGATGCAAGGTGGCTCCACCAGACTTTCCAATACATTCTTAAGGTATTTCCTGCAGAGTTAGGAGGAAAGCTTCTATTTGGAAATAAAAAGAAACAGCAACAACCTTGTAGGCAGCAAAAGCAAACTCATAAATTTCACTTAAGTTTTTTAATACCCAGAATTTAGGATTCAGTCAACTTTACAAAAAATGTGAAGACCTCCTCGGTGTAAAGCATTGTGGGAGGCATGAAAAAATTAAAAAGCTATTGAAAGAGATCTTAGAGGTCGCCATCTCTCAGGGGTCAATCTTCCTTCTCTTGTGTGAGTCAAACATTTCATTGCTTCTTCCGTGCACCAGGTTCTGTTCCAGTCCTGAAAGCACAGCAGGAGACGGGCGGTCCTTGCTCTCAAGAGTCGCATAAGCTAGTGAGAGAGACATAATAAATTAACAGAAGATGCAATTACCAACATAACATATGTTAACACATACATTCTATATAATGTGTTGATTATATTAACATATAACATGGGCTTTACCTACTCCCTGGTGGCTTCACTGGCAAAAAATCCGCTTACAAATGCAGAACACGTCTGCTCTCTGGGCTGGGAAGATCCCCTGGAGAAGGAAATGGCAGCCCGCTCCAGTACTCTTGCTTAGGAAATCCCATGCACAGAGGAGCCCGGTGGGCTACAGTCTGTGGGGTCACAGAAAAGGTGGACACGACTTAGTGACTAAACAATAATAATATATAACACGAAACATTCAATGATATTAATGTAGTATTTCATATTATAAGTGTATTAGTTGCTTAGTCGTGTCTGACTCTTTGCAACCCCATAGACTGTAGCCCACCAGACCCCTCTGTCCATGGGATTCTCAAGACAAGGACACTGGAGTGGGTTGCTATTTCCTTCTCCAAAAGAAACTATAGAAAGAAAGAAAGTGAAGTCGCTCAGTCATGTCCGATTCTTTGTGACCCCATGGGTTGTAGCCCACTAGACTCCTCCATCCGTGGAATTTTTCATGCAAGAACACTGGAGTGGGTTGCCATTTCCTTCTCCTCATATTATATAGTATTATATTAATACAATCTCAAGATTGATTCAGTTCAGTTCAGTCACTCAGTCGTGTCCAACTGTTTGCAACCCCATAAAGTGCAGCACGCCAGGCCTCCCTGTCCATCACCAACTCCCGGAGTTCACTCAGACTCGTGTCCATCGAGTCCGTGATGCCATCCAGCCATTTCATCCTCAGTCGTCCCCTTCTCCTCCTGCCTCCAATCCCTCCCAGCATCAGAGTCTTTTCTAGTGAGTCAACTCTTCGCATGAGGTGGCCAAAGTGTTGGAGTTTCAGCTTTAGCATCATTCCTTCCAAAGAACACCCAGGACTGATCTCTTTTAGAATGGGCTGGTTGGATCTCCTTGCAGTCCAAGGAACTCTCAAGCGTCTTCTCCAACACCACAGTTCAAAAGCATCAGTTCTTTGGTGCTCAGCTTTCTTCACAGTCCTACTCTCACATCCATACATGACTACTGGAAAAACCATAGCCTTGACTAGACGGACTTTTGTTGGCAAAGTAATGTCTCTGCTTTTGAATATGCTATCTAGGTTGCTCATAACTTTCCTTCCAAGGAGTAAGTGTCTTTTAATTTCATGGCTGCAGTCACCATCTGCACTGATTTTGGAGCCCAAAAAGATAAAGTCTGATACTGTTCCCATTGTTTCCCCATCTATTTCCCATGAAGTGATGGGACAAGATTAATTAGTGCTATGGAAACAAAGAGAACGAAATAAGAGGATAAGGTGCTGGATTTGAGGAGTGTGGTCAGGCTACTCGCGACGGCTGCTCTCTTGCCCTCTGGGCCTCTCCTCTGGACCAGGGCCTGCTTCATCTCTACCCTGCATACCTGCCCTTCCCACATACTGGCCCGAAGCCCCAGTCAGTGGTGACTTATTAAAGGGGTGGTGAGGGAGCCCACCTGACTTCAGTTTCCCCTGGACCTGGGAATCTCCCCTTCCACCGCCTGCCCGCCTCTGACGCACACGGTGGGGTGTCGCTCCAGGACCTTCCTTCGGGTGTGGCAGCCCCCCGTCCAGGGAACCACTGGTGATGTGTTGCTGGCTCTGGGCTCTGTCTTCTGTCTTCAAGCTGGCGAGCAAAGGCCTCACAGGCCCGTGAGGTGCAGCCCAGCAGAGCTTTGCTAGAGCTGTCACGACGACCCCTCTGAGAGCGGAAGGGAAGGAGCCGCTAGCTGAAATCCTTAGAGAAGAACGTCCCTGGCAGAGTGGAGTGGAGTGAGTCGCTCAGTCGTGTCCAACTCTTTGTGACCCCGTGGACTGGAGCCTACCAGGCTCCTCCGTCCATGGCATTTTCCAGACAAGAGTACTGGAGTGGTGAAGGCGATCGTAATTTTAAAGGCTCTGAGGAAGACGTGAGTTCGGCAGTTGAAGAAGAGCGAGAGACTCCCGGGGCTGGAGTACTGGAGGCGTCAGCGCGAGGGCGGGACCAGCTTGTAGACCAAGCTGGTTTGTTGGCCGGGGGAGGAGCTCTGACTTTACTCCAGCCCTTTCATCCCAGCCCGTCTGTCCTGCCGTTTAGCAAATGAGGACGCTGTAGCCCCTCGTTGAGGAAGCAAATACCACACGGCAAATGCGACCGTGATTCTGCCCTGGCCAATGTGGGAGTCCTACAAAGATGAGAAAGGAAAGGCACTCGCTTTGTGGGGCTCCTCCACGGCCAACAGAGGGAAATGCCTGAGACTCAGCTCCTGAGCCTCCAATAACAGAGCCGTCATTTCCCGGTTGCTCAGTCAGAGATCTCATTTGCAATCAGCCACTAAGCCCCTTGATTATACCAGCTTGGGCAAAAAGTTCATATGGGTTTTCCTGTAAGAAGTTACGGAAAACCCTCAAGCAAACTTTTTGGCCAACGTGATACATTCTAACAAGCCTCGCGTATCCAGGCCTGTTCACCCCCCATCACCAATGCCTGGGCTACACATTGTCACCATGTCAGGTCTGTACCTTCACAGTGGCCCTGACACGACTCTCCCTCACCAGGCTCATCCCGCCTCCAGTCCAGCCCCTGACTGCGCGCATGCATGCCTGCTCGGGCGCTCAGTTGTGCTCCACAGCCCGCCAAAGCTCCTCTGTCTATGGGACTCTCCAGGCAAGGACACTGGAGTGGGTGGGTTGCCATTTCCGTCTCCAGGGCATCTTCCCGACCCAGGGATCGAACCTGCGTCTCCTGCCTTNGCGCGCATGCATGCCTGCTCGGGCGCTCAGTTGTGCTCCACAGCCCGCCAAAGCTCCTCTGTCTATGGGACTCTCCAGGCAAGGACACTGGAGTGGGTGGGTTGCCATTTCCGTCTCCAGGGCATCTTCCCGACCCAGGGATCGAACCTGCGTCTCCTGCCTTGGCAGGTGGGTTCTTTATCACTGCGTGTCACCTCGGAAGCCCAGGGGCCTGATTAATCTTTAAAATGCAAATCCAATCATGTCCCCCCCACTCGGAAAAAAAAGCGTTTAGTAACTTCCCGTTACCCAGGGTTCACTGAAGTGCAAATGTCTGCAGGTCCTTCAGCCCTTGGCCTCAGACCCCCTTTCTGACTCCACACGCGGTCTCGTCTCCACGGATTCCTCTTCTGTGGCCACACGGAGCTCTCGCACCTCCCAACGCACTGCGCTCTTGCACACGTAACTCTTCTTCCCAGTCTCATCCATTTTGATCTGAAACTGAAGATCTTTCCTTGTAGTTTTGATCTCACACTGCAAGCTTCTTTTCCTGCTCTGGGAAGAGATCCTACCCAAGGTAGAAGAGGACGTGGAGAAGGAAAGAGAGCAGAATGGATGCACAGAGTGATAAGCCCGAGAACATGACTTGAATCCCTGGATCCCGCCATGCCTGAAGCCAGCGCCCCCTAGGAATTCACTTCTGTAAACCAAAAAGGAAGCCTCACGAGTTGCAGTGGGAAATAACCCTGTCTGGGGACCTAGGAGACCTCGCGCGTGCTGATCAACTGGATGGATCCCGTAAGGAGCCTTGAGTCTACGCTGGGCCCACTCAGATAACCGAGGATGATCTTTCCAGCTCTGGATCCTTAAGTCCACCATAGCTGCATAGTTCCTCTTTTCATGCCCGGTCGTACCGTCACAGGCTCAGAAGGTTAGGGCCTGGATGTCTCTGGTGGGAGGAGTGACGGGCATTATGTTACCTACCACGTAGAGAAAGTGCCCTCCAAAACCAGCAACAGAGGAAGGGGGTGTTCACTGAGCACGGTAAGGGAAGGAGGGCAGGGGAGTGTCCCCTAAGAGGAAAGAGTGTGAACCCAGCTCCTGGGGCCAGAGGGAGAGTGGGGAGTCGAGGACTTTGAGAAAGGTGAGTGCAGCCGGCACGCAGGGGCCAGGAGCAGGGAAACTGGGCGGCTGGTGGTGGGGGAAGGAGGCCAGGCTTCTGCCGGCTTGGAGAGGACGTGGACTTTGGCCTTTCCTTAAAGCAACGTGGGGATGCACTCAGATGGATCTCCTGAAGGTTCCACTGGAGAATCTGGGTTGGAGCGGCCATAATGGACACAGGCGAGAGAACGGAAGCCACTTTCAACATCATCCCAGTCCCCTGGCCCTTCCAGGTAGCACGTGTGAATCATACACGCCTTGCTCAGAAGCTTTCATGTTAACTCTAATATGGAAGATTGCAAACACAGACGAAAACAGAGTCCACTGAAGGCCCACGTATCCAACTCCTAGCTGTAATAACCGATCAATTCACGGCACCCCTTACAGCCTCTAAGATCCCCCTACCCCAGGATTATTTGAAGCAAATCCCAGGTAGCCTAGCATTTCATCTCAGTTTATTTCAGCTTGTATCTGTAGCTGTGTTAGGAATTCTTTAAAAAATAAAACCCATAATCATCTGGGAGCTAATGAATTCCTATGCTGGCTCACTTCACATCTGTGGAAGGAATGAATAATTTGGCATTCTGATAGTCTTGTAGAAAGAATATGTTGTTTCTCATCTTTGCCTGAATTCCAGCACTCTGTGTGTCAAAACCCGCATCCCCTCGGAGCACAGGATGTCCCTACTTGTGAACGCCAAGCTGAGTCTGGTCCCACCCTACGCCTTCTCTTGCCAACCGCTAGGCATCGCTGCGACAAGTTGCAGGGCGCCTGGGGAAAACGCGTCCTGTTTTTCAGAGAGGCCAATAAAGGCCTTGCCCCAGCCCAGCTCCCAGGATGGCCGAAGCCTTGAGTTGGGGTTCATCTGGCCGGCTTCACAATGACAGATGGAGTTCAGGCAGCCCCACAACCCACGTGCTCACTCTGCTCGTCTTGGGACACCTGCTGCTGGGCCTCCTCCCCAAATGAGCGAGCGTGGGGGCGGGAGCAGCCTCTAATTACACCTTTCTTGCCAACTCTGGCTCTGTGACTGTTTCAAGGAGGAGCAGAATGTTGCCGACATCCTCACTCCTCAAAGATCCTCTCTGCCCTTCTCTCCACAGGAACCTTCGCTGCCTGGCGCCGCTCTGTTCCGGTTATCAACTGCTACCAATACGGACCAAAACCCCGAAACACAGGGACTCAAAATAACAATCAGTTTACTGTGCTCATGATCTGTAGGAGTGCTTAGGGGGCAGTCCTGCTCCAGCTGGTATTGCGCTGGGGCATGCTTTGGCCTGGAGGATCTGAGAAGTGTTCGCTCAGGTGTCTGGGGCCTAACTGAGCACAGGTGAATTCGTCTTTCCGTAACTGTGGTCTCAGGGCCTCTCGCTTGTCCCCTCCGGCAGAAGAGGCAGACATCTGACATCACAGCTCGGGACTCCAAAAGCACGTGTTCCCAGAGATGGAGAGTGGAAGACGCCTCCCTCCAGGCCTGGAAACTGGCAAAGTGTCACTCACTCTGCTGCTAATGGTCAAGGCAGTTAAAGGAGGCCGTGAAACTGGATAATTAGGTAATTAGGGTTCTTTCTGCTGCGAATGACAAAAATGCTATTCAAATTATCTGATACCAAAAAGGGAATTTGTTGCACTGGGATTGCAAAGAGTCGGACACGACCGAGCAACTAAACTGAACTGATGACTGCAAAGTTCGAGGTTAGGCTCGAGGGCAGCTAGATCCAGCCGCTCAGATGGTCATCAGTGATAAGCCTCTCTCTCTTGCTCTCTTTTTCCCCTGTGTTGGTTTTATTTCTACCAGCCCCACCAAAATGCAGTGGAGGGTTAGTTCTCTAAAGAAACATCTGGGTACCACCAAGAGAGGAAGGCAAGGCATTCTGAAAATCCAAAAGTAATAAATACCAACCATAATCCACCCCTTGGCTGCATCTCTCATACACCAACTCGCCTTATAAACCCAGCTTCAAAGGAGCCCTGCCCTACAGGGCACAACAGCTGGTGTGCAGCGCTAAAGTCAGTCATCTCATTCTCCAGAGAGACAACCGAAGTCTTTCCTAGTTGCGATGTGTATTCCTCTCCATTAGATCTCATGTGGCTCCTCAGGGTCTGCAGCCTTTGAGTAAACGACATAGTTAACCACCCACCAACATACCCAATAGACACCAGTGGATAAAAGACAGGATGCGTGCTCAGTCGTGTTGAGGCGGATTCTTTACCACTGAACCATGGGAGTAGCCCCCAAACCTCTACTAAAACACTCATTTGAAAAAGGGAAACAAAAAACAATGGTCGTTAACCCTGGGTGTTTACCATATCCTGTTGGAGGGGGATAGAAAAGTTAGCTTCCTGCTCTGGCAATGGAATGAACCCCTTGACTAAAGGCTGCCTGGGGTTCTGATCTCCTTGACACCCTCCAGAGGGTTCTGATCTCCTTGACGCCCTCCAGAGGGTTGTGATCTCCTTGACGCCCTCCAGAGGGTTCTGATCTCCTTGATGGCCTCCAGAAACACGGGAGAGATGGACCTTCGGGTGAACTGCTCTGCTGGGAATGCAGTTCTTTAGTAGCTGGTTTCCCGTTGGTGTAAGTGTGTCAATAAGAAAGGCGCTCATCGGCAAGGAGCAGAATGCCTGGTTACCAGTGGCTTAAACAAGCATGTGCTTATTTTTCTCACATAGTGATACTTCTAGAGGCAAGCGGGCACCAGGATTAAATCAAGGCTCAAGGGACTGCGATTCCTTGGCCTGTCTCCACGGATACAGTGCTACAGCTCTCGCTTGCATCAAGGGAAGAAGGCAGAAGGGCTGTTCCAGTCTATCCATCTCCTTCTGTCATGAAAAGCAGAAGCCTTCCCTGAAGCCCTCCTAACTTCCGTTTAGGTCTCTTTGGCCAGAGGTCATAGCAAACACCCTCTTCCAACAACACAAGACAAGACTCTACACATGGACGTCACCAGATGGGCAACACCGAAATCAGATTGTTTATATTCTTTGCAGCCAAAGATGGAGAAGCTCTATACAGTCAACAAAAACAAGACCAGGAGCTGACTGTGGCTCAGATCATGAGCTCCTTATTGCCAAATTCAGACTTAAATTGAAGAAAGTAGGGAAAACTGCTAGACCATTCAGGTATAACCTAAATCAAATCCCTTATGATTATACAGTGGAAGTGAGAAATAGAATTAAGGGCCTAGATCTGATAGATAGAGTCCCTGATGAACTATGGAATGAGGTTCATGACATTGTACAGGAGACAGGGATCAAGACCATCCCCACGGAAAAGAAATGCAAAAAGGCAAAATGGTTTTCTGGGGAGGCCTTACAAATAGCTGTGAAAAGAAGAGAAGCAAAAAGCCAAGGAGAAAAGGAAAAATATAAGCATCTGAATGAAGAGTTCCAAAGAATAGCAAGAAGA
>SJYA01001440.1:314837-353381 GCA_006410615.1 Neotragus moschatus
GCCACCTCATGTGAAGAGTTGACTCATTGGAAAAGACTCTGATGCTGGGAGGGATTGGGGGCAGGAGGAGAAGGGGACGACCGAGGATGAGATGGCTGGATGGCATCACTGACTCGATGGGCATGAGTGTGAGTGAACTCCAGGAGTTGGTGATGGACAAGGAGGCCTGGCATGCTGCGATTCATGGGGTCTCAGAGTCGGACACGACTGAGCGACTGAACTGACTGAACTGTGTCTCACGGTCCCCTCTGGCTGGAAGGGAGGTTATGAAAGCTAGCCTCTTTTGTCCTTTGTTCCCCAAACAGGTCTGAGATTTAGGAGCAAGAAAGGCCTGAAAGTTGCCTTGAGGACTGAGAGCTGGGATATGAGGGAAGGTAATGTTTTTCAAAAGGAAGTTAGGGACCGATTACAACAAAAGGGAGTGTTGCAGAAACCAAGCACCACACTCGCAGAGTTGGAGAACTCAAGTTTACTATGCCAACAGGCCCAGAGGAGTTAACACTCCAAGCTCTGAGCCCCAAATAAAGGGGTTACAGAGTTGTTATAGATCTACGATACTGGGCAACACTAGCTGCTAATAGGCTAGCTTAAACTAAGGGGATTCATGCTCTCAGGAACAGCAGTCAAGATGGGGAGGAAGATGCCTGACCTTCGCATGGACAGGCAAGATTAAGCAGGTTTGCAGGGGCCGGGTGACTGCAAAGAGCAGGACAAAGTGAGAGATAAGCTCCAGTTTCTACTATTGCAAGTCCCCACTTTCTGAGGCCACATGACCTATGTGATCCGGACTTTGCAAGGAGCAAGCTGAGTTACAGAGGCTGAAAGAGCAGGAGGTTATGTAAAATTTTAACTTTTCCTCTTCGGGAGGAAGGGGTGCCAGGCAGAGGAAAACAAACCCAATTTGTTTGTTACACTTGTTTATTGCAATTATCCCAATTGCTATTACACTCTAATCCACTATTTCTGGCTTTGGTCTTTGGTCCTAAAGGCATACTTTTTTTTTTTTTTTTTCCATCTCCAATCTTGAGGGCATACATTTTTTAAAAAGTTATCTCTGAGTATAAATGTGCTGTGCTTAGTCACTCAGTCGTGTCCTACTCTTCGTGACCCCATGGACTGTAGCCTGCCAGGCTCCTCTGTCCATGGGATCCTCCAGGCCAGAACACTGGAGTGGGCTGCCAGTTCCTCCTCCAGGGGATCTTGTGAATCCGCAGATCGAACTCAGGTCTCCTGCGTTGCAGGCAGATTCTTCACCAGGTGAGCTACCAGGGAGCATAACTAAAATGATAATAATAAGAATAACATCCCAAAGGAATTCTAGAAGTAAGATCAATGGCAACTTATTTTTTAAATAACACCTTCTTGCGACAACAGATAATGATAACGCGTGGCTTTATCAGCAGTTTTGGGAAGGAAGAGAAAGGAGGCTTGAAGCGCGCTGACGTGTGTCCCACCATCCTCCTGTGTTGAGCTGGGGCTGCCAACCACCGACACCATCTGAACATCCCCTCCAGCAGCTCCGGAGCCCGCTGGCTCTGTAGTCGACATGCCTACTAAGCCTCAATGGCCCAGAGCCTCTGACGCCCCCTTCCCCCCACCCCCATCCTGCAGTTAATATCCCGAGGTCCAGGGCTAAGAAGGCTTACGAGAGATTTTCTGATGAGTTTTGTTATTTGCAGGCCGGATTAGTTGGCTAACCCCATGTGAGCGTCGAGGTCCTCTCAGAGTCCCCGGCCAGGGGCCCCCACATGGTGGTCCCGGGGGGCACCTTTGGGAGGGTGCGGTCCAGCGGAGTGGCCAGCCGCATAAAGTGGGTTGCAGTTCTAGGGCAGAGGTGCCCTGGAAAGGGGCAGAAAGGAGATGCTGCAGTTCTGGGGTCCCCGAGAGGATGAGGTTAATAGACCAGACATCTTCTTGGAAACCAAGTTAATTTCTGAAGCGAAGGCTAAAATAGACTTGGCTCTTTCTCCTCCCTACCCCACCCCCACCTAACCTGAGATAATAATAGAAGCGATTAGGGACAGGCCTGCTCCACAGCAACGGCCAGCAGTTCTGTGAAAGAACACGTGGTCACCTCTCCTTCCCGTGGGCTCAGCTGAAAAAGAAGGCTTCCAGTCGAAGACAGCACCTCTTGGCAGTGTCTAGATCCCATGGCCCTTTAAGTCTATCACCCCATGGCAAGGGAGGAGAAATTCTTTTTAGGATTCATACTCAGGATTTTAAGCTGTTTTCTATTTTTAATCTTTAGAAGGAAAAAGACAAGAAAGGCCTCGTAAACTAAAAGAAGCCATTATCTTTGCTAAAAGAACATCAGCTCTGAGAGAGACAGAGTCAGTACAGTTGAGCTTCCTAGGCTGTGGGTTGTTTTTTTTTATTCCTTTCAAATTAGAGCAGATGAAAACGGGAAGAGTTAGGAAGTTGGGGAAATGGGTCCAGGAAAGAGGGTCAGCTGTATCAAGGGAGTCCCCCCAAATCCCACATCAGTCCTGCCCCCGGCTCCTGCAGCCTGGGCTGTGTGTCCCCTTGGTGCCCCCTCTCTGTGACCCGTCCCCAACAGTCCTGCTGGCGTTCTGTCTCCCCTGGCTCCTGCAGCCTGGGCTGTGCGTCCCTCGGTGACCTCTTTCTGTGACCTGTCCCTGACAGTCCTGCTGGCGTTCTGTCTCCCCTGGCTCCTGCAGCCTGGGCTGTGTGTCCCCTCGGTGACCTCTCTCTGTGACCCGTCCCCGACAGTCCTGCTGGCATTCTCTGTCTGCACTTGGTTCCTCTGCTTAAAAGCCTCCCTGAACGCCACACCGTCTTCAGAAGAAAACGCAGACTTTCGAGCAACCCTGCACGGGCCCTCCCGCTCTGCCCTAGGCCAGCCCGCCTTTCCTGCTCTTTCTTTCTTTCTCTAAACTGGAGCATAATTGCTTTAGGATGTCACATTTGTTTCTAGGGTACCACTGGAATCAGCCATCGCCTCTGTCATTTGCATCCAGTTGCCCTTGCCGGGCACAGTGTCTATTATCCGCTCGGTTGCATTTGTCCAGCGAACACTGACTAGCCTGACCCTTCACCAGCCCCTGCCCCTGATGTTCGTTTCCCCCTCCCCGGGCTTTATAAGTCCGAGCCGTTCCTCTTGGCAGGAACTGCCCTCCCCACTCCCTTTGCTTGGGAAACGGAGGCTTGTTCCTGAGCCTCCAAGTCAAGCGCCGCCTGTCTCCTATCCCTTCTCCTGCTCCTGCCACCCACCCACGCAGCCCTAGGCAGCGGCATTTTGGGGTCACCGTCCTCTTTCATGCCTTCCTCTGCTGTCGCAGTTCCCGCGCCACGTATTTCAACAGTCTGATTTGCCATAAAAAGATAATTGGGTTCCCAATAAAATTCACTTTATCAAAACTGAATTTTAAAACCCACTGATGGGATAAGAGATGAAAGGCAGTGAGGTTAGGATATTCAAGGCTCACTATATCAAAGTGAGTGTTCCTGCAGGATTTTCAATGAGGGTTCGGTTCAGTTCAGCGGCTCAGTTGTGTTCAACTCTTTGTGACCCCATGGACTGCAGCACACCAGGCCTTGCTGTCCATCACCAACCCCCAGAGTCCACCCAAAACTATGTCCATTGAGTTGGTGATGCCATCCAACCATCTCATCCTCTTGTCCCCTTCCCCTCCTGCCTTCAATCTTTCCCAGCAGCAGGGTCTTTCCCTGTGAGTCANTCGGTTCAGTTCAGCGGCTCAGTTGTGTTCAACTCTTTGTGACCCCATGGACTGCAGCACACCAGGCCTTGCTGTCCATCACCAACCCCCAGAGTCCACCCAAAACTATGTCCATTGAGTTGGTGATGCCATCCAACCATCTCATCCTCTTGTCCCCTTCCCCTCCTGCCTTCAATCTTTCCCAGCAGCAGGGTCTTTCCCTGTGAGTCAGTCAGTTCTTCACATCAGGTGGCCAAAGTATTGGAGTTTCAGCTTCAGCATCAGTCCTTCTAATGAATATTCAGGCCTGATCTCCTTTGGGTGCTTTATAGCTATTGGGCTTCTCTGGCGCCTCAGATGGTGAAGAATACTGCCTGCAGTGCAGGAGACCTGGGTTCAATCTCTGGGTTGAGAAGATTCCCTGGAGAAGGAAATAGTTACACACTGCAATATTTTTGTCTGGAGAATCTCCATGGACAGAGGAGCCTGACAAGGCTATGGTCCATGGAATTGCAAAGAATCAGACATGACTGAAGAACTAAGCACTGTATCAGGGACTTCCTGTGTGTGTATACACACACACACACACACACACACACATATCTGTCATTTATATGTGTCTGTGTGTGTATATAGCCATCAGGGGCTTCCCAGGTGGCACTAGTGGTAAAGAACCCACCTGCCAACGCAGGAAGTGTAAGAGACAAGTATTTGATCCCTGGTTCGGGAAGATCCCTCGGAATCAGGCACAGCAACCCACGCCAGTATTCCTGCCTGGAGAATCCCATGGATGGAGGAGACTGGCGGGCTACAGTCCATAGGCTTTCAAAGAGCTGGACATGACTGAAGCATGTTGGACACAACTTAGCACAGCACAACACCCATAGCTACCAAACTACTTAATCACAAGCTGAAATATCGAGTCGCTTGCTCAAGAAAGTCAAGAATGAGTCCAAATGTCTCATTTGCCTTACAAGCCACACACCCACGAGTCTCCCCAACTTCAATCATTTTGCCCTTGATCTTGCAACTTTTCTGGCATCAAAATTCTAACACATGGTAAACAAAAGAACCCAAGCATGAACAGGTGTACAAAGGAAAAGGTGCTCACTCGGCTGTGTATCCCAGCACTGAGTTCCTGGTACCTGTCACCCTGCTCATCAAGGACTAATGCCCATCGACGAGCCTGTTGTTACCAACGGCAATCAGGGTAATGCAAATTGTGTGGCTTAATTCACTGACCTTCCGGTCAATACCCAA
The DNA here is from genome assembly GCA_006410615.1 of Neotragus moschatus. Classification (NCBI taxonomy): domain Eukaryota; kingdom Metazoa; phylum Chordata; class Mammalia; order Artiodactyla; family Bovidae; genus Neotragus; species Neotragus moschatus. The sequence continues at coordinate 319,775 of SJYA01001440.1, forward strand.
TTCAATTATGAGAACTCTCTCTGTAGGGAAAGATCTCTGTTTTCTAATCTATTACCTTCCTTCTACACGGGAGGACACCGAAAGCAGAGATGGTGTCCAGCTCAACTCTGTCACCCCGTTGTTGCTGAACTGACAAGAACATCCCACAATAGCCAGAGAGTTAGTTTATTCTTGACTTTAACTAGAATTTGCTCAGCACCTAGACGTTTTTTAGCACAAGTTAGATGCATTTCCATCCCTGTGTCCCAGAATCCAAACTCCTGTATTCTGATTACCAGATTTTGTCATGAGTAAAGAGTGAGTTTAATAAACAGCTTCCTTGGACTGCAAAGAGATCAAGCCAGTCCATCCTAAAGGAAATCAACCCTGAATATTCATCGGAAGGACTGACGCTAAAGCTGAAGCTCCAACATTTTGGCCACCTGATGCAAAAAGGGGACTCACTGGAAGAGACCCTGATGCTGGGAAGGATTGAAGGCAAGAAGAAAAGGGGACGACAGAGGATGAGATGGTTGGATGGCATCACTGACTCAATGGACATGAGGTTGAGCAGTCACAAGCTAGTGATGGACAGGGAAGCCTGGCGTGCTGCCATCCTCGGGGTCATAAAGAGTCGGACACCACTTAGCGACTAAACAATGACAGTCCTTCTATAATACAATGTTAATATTTGTTGAGACTATACTAAACTCTTTACATGGATTAGCTCGTCTGTTCTTCCCAACAGCCCTGTAGCATAGGTGATATTGCTGACCCACTGTACAGAAGGGTAAACTGAAGCTTAGAGGAGGTCAATTATTTGTCCTATGGACAAATAAGTGGAAAATAATGACATAAAATAGCCACTCTAAAATAAGTATTCTGATTTTGAGTAGATCCTCTCAAACTTTAGTTTCTTCATAGCTCTCCACTCCAAATAGAAAGTCAATTCAAGGACTTCTCTGGCAGCCTGGTGGTTAAGACTCTACACTCCTAGTGCAGGGGGTTTGGATTCGACCCCTGGTCAGGAAAATTAAGATCCTCTGTGCCATGCCATGTGGCCAAAAAAAGAAGAAGTTCAGTCCATTTGTTTGCATGTTCATATATCTCGCAATTAGTTTATCTTGCAGAATTTAACTGTCTAATATTATGTATTTATTATGTATTTAATGTGTGTTTTGTTTGTATGGTATGGTAAGTCGCTTCATTTATGTCCCAGTCTTTGTGACCCTATGGGCTATAGCCCGCCAGGCTCCTCTGTCCATGGGATTCTCCAGGCAAGAATGCTGGAGTAGGTTGCCGCACCCTCCTCCAGGAGATCTTCCCGACCCAAGGATTGAACTCACCTCTCCTGGGGCTCCTGCACTGCAGGCAGACTTTTTACTGCTGAGCCACAGGGGAAGCCTTTTTATCGCTGAAGTGGAGTGAAAGTCACTAGTTGTGTCCAACTCTGGATCCCATGGACTATACAGTCCACGGTATTCTCCGGGCCAAAATACTGGAGTGGGTAGCCTTTCCCTTCTCCAGGGGATCTTCCCAACCCGGGGATAGAACCCAGGTCTCCTGCATTGCAAGCAGATTCTTCTCCAGCTAAGCCACCCGGGAAGCCCAAGAATACTGGAGTGGGTAGCCTATCCCTTCTACAGGGGATCTCCCCAACCTAAGAATCGCACAGGGGTCTCCTGCATTGCAGGCAGATTCTTTACCAACTGAGCTATCAGGGAAGCCCTGTTTATGACTGAGGAGGTCCTAATTTGAACATTCTTAAGCTAAAATGACCATAGCTGTTTTCTGTAGCAGAAAACAGAGACCCTCAATTACTCTTTTTCCCAGTGCCATGTGGAACCAAAGGTGTTTTCTAAGCAAAGTCTCATCCATATCCAGGGGGACCCACTTACAGAGGGGTGTGAAGAGGTGGAAGGGCTCCACATTTACCAAAGGCACCACATCTGCGGCACGAGGTTGAGTGGGCCTCGCTATTTAATTTATCCCATAGCATACGTCAGCCAGGGCCCATCAGGCACAGCCTTGAACTCCCCACTGCCCAATTCGTATCAAAAGCCTAGTCTGTGTGAATGATATTGATGAAAGGTTCTTAAAGAAGCACTCTGCGATCAGTCTTTCGGATTGCAGTTCAGTTCAGTTCAGTTGCTCAGTTTCCAACTCTTTGCGACCCCATGAATCGCAGCAAGCCAGGCCTCCTTGTCCACCACCAACTCCCAGAGTTCACTCAAACTCACATCCATCTAGTCCGTGATGCCATCCAGCCATCTCATCCTCTATCGTCCTCTTCTTCTGCCTCCAATCCCTCCCAGCATCAGAGTCTTTTCCAATGAGTCAACTCTTTGCATGAGGTGGCCAAAGTACTGGAGCTTCAGCTTTAGCATCATGCCTTCCAAGGAAATCCCAGGGCCGATCTCCTTCAGAACGGACTGGTTGGATCTCCTTGCAGTCCAAGGGACTCTCAAGAGTCTTTAACACCACAATTCAAAAGCGTCAGTTCTTTTTTTTTTTTTTTTTGTGCTCAGCTTTCTTCACAGTCCAACTCTCACATCCATACATGACCACTGGAAAAAGCATAGCTTTGACTAGACGGACCTTTGTTGGCAAAGCACTGTCTCTGCTTTTGAATATGCTATCCAGGTTGGTCATAACTTTCCTTCCAAGGAGTAGTGTCTTTTAATTTCATGGCTGCAATCACCATCTGCAATGATTTTGGAGTCCCCCCCAAATAAAGTCTGACACTTTTTCCACTGTTTCCCCGTCTATTTGCCATGAAGTGATGGGACCAGATGCCATGATCTTCGTTTTCTGAATGTTGAGCTTTAAGCCAACTTCTTCCACTCTCCTCTCTCACTTTCATCAAGAGGCTTCTTAGTTCCTCTTCACTTTCTGCCATAAGGTTGGTATCATCTGCATATCTGAAGTTATTTATATTTCTCCCAGCAATCTTGATTCCAGCTTCTGCTTCTTCCAGCCCAGTGTTTCTCATGATATACTCTGCATAGAAGTTAAATAAACAGGGTGACAATATACAGCTTTGATGGACTCCTTTTCCTATTTGGAACCAGTCTGTTGTTCCATGTCCAGTTCTAACTGTTGCTTCCTGACCTGCATATAGGTTTCTCAAGAGGCAGGTCAGGTGGTCTGGTATTCCCATCTCCTTCAGAATTTTCCACAGTTTATTGTGATCTATACAGTCAAAGGCTTTGGCATAGTCAATAAAGCAGAAATAGATGTTTTCCTGGAACTCTCTTGCTTTTTCCATGATCCAGTGGACGCTGGCAATTTGATCTCTGGTTCCTCTGCCTTTTCTAAAACCAGCTTGAACATCTGGAAGTTCACAGTTCATGTATTGCTGAAGCCTGGCTTGGAGAATTTTGAGCATTACTTTACTAGTGTGTGAGATGAGTACAATTGTGTGGTAGTTGAGCATTCTTTGGCATTGCCTTTCTTTGGGATTGGAATGAAAACTGACCTTTTCCAGTCTGAGTTTTCCATTTAAGGTACCTTAAATCAATTTGGAATGAGGAATCACATGGAATTAATTAATTATGGTGATTTCCAGTAAGGCATTTAATCCCTTTTTACCTAGGTTTCCCTACTGGTACCATGAAGTGGTTGGTCTGGGTGACCTCAAAGTATTTTCCAGTGCTAACATTTCAAGCATTCTCTCCCCTACCCGTACTGCTGCTAATGAAAATCTCAACACAAGTTATCCAAAACAGTGGAAGATCCAAGTGTTATTTCTGGCCTGAGCAAGCTGGTGAGTGGTAGGACTATTCACTGAGAGGGAACCTGGGAAGGAGCAGGTTGGTGGTGGACATAATCAGTGAGATGCCTCTGTGCCCGTTCCCCAGCCCCCAGCCAATTCAGAGCCCTTGAAGGGAGTGAGCATAACCTGCTTGTCTTTGAACCGCCACAGCACCCAGCCCACAGCCACGTCAGCCCTTTCCGACTGAACGGCCACTCTTCAGCTGGGATCTCGGTGGTGTCAGAGTGGGTAGGGAAGGTATGAGTGGAGACTTTGAGCTGGCTTTGTCCCCAAGGGAAAGGTGTTGGCTCATGATACAAAAACCCAGGAAAAGCCAGGGTGGGTCTGGGGTTATATGGGACAGCTAGAGCCAGCAAGGCAAGGCTCCCAGGGGCCCCTGCCCACCTGCCCCGGTTCCCACTCCTCTCAGGTGTCAGCTCTGCTCATTGTCATCACCGTTTGTAGTCTTCCTAACACTCCACGTGCTCACCAACCATCTGACTCATGTGCTTGTTCATTGCCTGCCTCCCTATCCCGCCCGGCGGTCATGGAAACTCCACAACGAGAGGAACTACATCTGTCTTGCTCATTGCACTTTCCTAGCATCCAAAACAGTGTCTCTCTCTGAACGGAGGCTTGGTGTTAAAAGAAAAAAACTGTGCATGAGTAAATGAGGGAATGGCTCCTTCAGGCCACGGGCAAGGCCTCCGTCACAATCTGGCCGCCTCTGAGTCCAATCACCGGGCCCAGGGTACTGTAATTGGCTCATCTTGAGTCAGGCCCTTGTGTCTGGCTGTTGAGAAGAGTAACAGGACCAGAACTGGGGCAGAAAGGGAGCGACAGGCAGAGAGGAGCGCGCTGGCCACACTGAGACGTCACAGGAGTCGCCGACTGCCGGAGCTCAGGTGCTCTCCTTGGAAACATGTGGGCCTGTCCCCTGCCACTCCCTGGCTTCTGAGTTACAGTGATTGGGTTATAATTATAAGACACGAGGAGGGCATGGCAACCCACTGCAGTATCCTTGCCTGGAGAGTCCCCACAGACAGAGGAACCCCGACTACACAGGGTCGCAAAGAGTCGCACACGACTGAGTGACTAAGCATATAAGACACGTGCTCTGAGTAGTCTATTTAAACCTCGAACACAGCGACAATATTCTCCAAATTAACATTCAGATGCATAATCTGATAAATATGGGCCAACAGGACGCAACCTTGAAACTAGGTCTGTTCCCAAAATGTCACGCTGGTTGCTGGTGGCTCTTGCGCGTGTCAGCGCTAGGTGAGCTAGAAAGCCATTAGCCATTGGAGTCTTGACCCCACAAATGACATTTACACAGGGAAAAGCTGGCAGGACCTCACCCACCTTCCCAGTCTTGCCTGCCTCTGGTATCCAGGAGTGAGTCCAATTTCCCTTAACCGTTTGGAAAAATGGCAAATTATAGGGAACAAATGTTCCCTCCAGCAGCAGGAGAGACCCCTGCCTAATGGATCAGCAGTCACGCAGATGGTGAGATGGGGAAAGCAAGCTGGAGTCGGCCTGTCCTGACAAGCAGCCAGCGCCAGAGCCCCCTCTCCCCCTCTCTAATCCTGCTGGGCTGGACCACATGGCTCTCCGCACAAATGTAGGTCACCTAAAATGCTGTCAGCAAGCTGCTGTTTCTCATTGCCAACACACTGGAAAGCCTACAGTGACTGGGAGACATTATTTCCAAGCTGGTGCTTCCCATTTAAAACAGAGAATCCAGAATTCCTAAGCTGTGTTTTATACTCAGTGCTGTGATTATCTTTCAATATTGCCCAAACACCACCCCCGTCCCCCAGTATGTACATGTGTGTGTTAGGGATGGGAATAACAGGAGAGAGAAAAGCAGGGGAAGAAAGGTCCTTTTTTTTTTTTTTAATGTTTAAAGAGTTTTTTGACGTTGCCCATTTTTTAAAGTCTTTATTGAATTTGCTAGAGTGTTGCCCCTTGGTTTTCAGCCACGAGGTCTGTGGGGTTCCAGCTTCCTGACCAGATACCGAAACTGCACCTTCTGAATCAGAGGGTGACGTCTCAGGCGCTGGACCACCAGGGAAATCTCCGCAAGGTCCTATTTGCAAAGACACTAATTATAATTTTTCAAAATTATTTGGAAAGTATTCATCCTTTAAAACATATTCAGTTGTAGGAAAATCAAAATGTCTTTATTTATGCCAAGATCTAGAGACACATTTAGCCCTTAATTTGGCTGAGAAAGAAAAATATCTGTTCTACTGATTGAATTTACCATTTTGAAAAGTACCTCTGTATAATTCATGAAATTTAATCACGATCATGCTGGGATTTATTGCTTCTCATTAATGCTTCCTTTGAAGATGAGTAGAAAGACCTAGGGTTGAGAGGAAAGAAAAATTCTTTCCAAGTACTGTAAGACTTAATTTGGATTTTATTAAATCTCATTAGTTCACTAATACAAAATTTATGACACTTTGGACAGAGAGTCGGCTAGTATTTTTCCTTGGTTTAATCTATGAAAAAGCAATTTTTCTCTGCAGGTGAATGATATCAGTAGATCCTATGGGGATATTCTATATTCTTGATAGAATATTCATTAGACACTTTCTTTTTCATACAAGTACTATATGCTAATTTCAAGTTTTTTCATTAAAGAAGATGGATGGAGGCTACTAGGCAATACTTTTACACTTGGCTTCCTACTCCAATTGCTTGTTTATTTATACTCTATCCCCTTCCAAGAATTTGAACCAGCTCACAAAAAAGGATGGGGCTTCTCGGGTAGTTCAGTGATGAAGAATCCACCTGCCAGTGCAAGAGATTCAGGAAATGCTGGTTCAGTCCCTAGGCTGGGAAGACGCCTTAGAGTAGGAAATGGCAACCCATTCCAGTAATCTTGCCTGACAAGTCCCGTGGACAGAGTTGGATGTGACTGAGTGACTGAGCGTGCACGCACACACACACACACACACACACACACACACACAATAGAGGACACATCTCTATAGGCAAAATTAAATTTTTGTCTGATCACTACATCACACAAAAGTTTTAGGATAATCTTCGCTAAATTGAGGGGGAATCTGGCTCCTAAAACGAGCTGAATCTGAAATTCATTTTTAAAGGGTTCTGGGAAGCATTGCAAAAAGATCGTGTGGCAATTTTATTTCAAAACCCAAAATAAAAGTGCTTCAACAGGAACTTCCCTGGTGGTCCCGGGGCTAAGAATCTGCCTGCCAATGCAGGGGACACGGGTTGAATGCCTGGTCTGGGAACTAAGATCCCACACAGCACAGGACAGCTAAGCCCATGTGCCGCAACCGCTGAAGCCCCAGAGGTTCTAGAGGCCACGTTCTGCAACACGAGAAGCCACCGCAATGAGAGCCCGCGCGCCGCAACCAGGGAAAAGCCTGCGCAGCGACGGAGACCAGCGCAGCCACAAATGAATAAGTAAAAACAACTTCCTTCTTAAAGAAGAGTGCTTCAGTAAAGTACGTTTATTTCTAATTCACATAAGGGAAACCTCTAGCTGGGTCAGTCAGAGCTGACCTTCGTGAGCCCTGCTGCCCGGGTGACTTTGCAGGCAGCAGGGCCCCGGGCCGTCTTTCTGCTCCATCGCCCCCATGCTGTCTTCCACCCTTTGGGGTGCTCCCGTGGTCTAAGGCTGTGGTGAAGGAGCTGGTGAAGGACAGGGTGGGCTAGCTTGCCGCCGTCCACGGGCACGACTGCGCGACTGAAAAAGATACTAGTGTGCCGGGAAAACTACTCAGTCGACAGATGACGAGAGGAAACGCACGGAAGCCCCCTGAAATAGGTCAGCACCTTTAAGCAGCCTTCCTACAATTCCCGCACAAGACTTACTGTTACACCTCATTGGCCAAACTTAGTCACGTGGCCACACCTCTCCAATAGGGAACTTGTGTTAATAAAAAAAAAAGTAAGAGAAATATGGAGTTGAACCAACCAATCTCATCCATGAATAGCCAGACACCTTCTAAGCAGCTAAAACTGCCGTATAATCAGAGGTGGAGAGCTAGACAATGGGGAGCAAGAAAAGTAAAAGAATTGATGCAGTTACTGTAATTCCATAGCAGCTTTAACACTGAGCTTCTTGATAGCCAGAAAAATAAGGAAAGAATAATTTTTAGTAAAGAAGCAAATGTATCAGTTGCTCAGTAGAAGCGCAATACCTCCCAGAACTGAATTCTATAATGTTTCTCTCACTGGCACCACATATAACCATAGTAGCCACAGGTTCTGCGTTTTAGAAATTATTCTCAGTCTTAACTATTCTATCGCACAGTTTTCCACGCAGATAATCGCCCATGAAAGTCCAGTTACTGTTCTAGAAAACATGGTCACCGTGGGTATCGGAGAGAGTGAAAGACATAACTGAATAGTCTTGGTAAGTTTTGCAGAGAACGTGAAAAGGGATTCTGTGGGAATCGGTAGAAGGAATGAACCAGAAATATCACAGCAGCGTCATTGCCGCCAAGATCAAGTCCTGGAAGTCTGGCTCAGCCTAACTGACACCCCTGTGAGACGGAGATGGGGACCAGCAACGAGGCAAGGGTTGTCACCGAGGCTGAGAGCGCCTCGGCTGGCATCCTCTGCGCTTCCTTAGTGAAGACTTCTGGGAAGCCGACTCTTCGTCCAGAGCCACGCTTTTTTAAAAAATTTACTCTCTACTGAAGTAGAGTTGAGTTACAATGTTGTGTTAATTGTTGCTCTACAGTAAAGTGGCTCATTTCTACACACACACACACACACACACACATACACATCGTTTTTCACGTTCATTTCCACGGTGGTTTTTCCCAGGATATTGAACATAGCATTTCCTGTGCTATTATACGGTAGGACCGGGCTGTTTATCCACCTTAGGTGTACCAGTTTGCATCTACTAATCCCAAACTCCCAATAAAACCCTCTCCCACCTTCCTCCCCCTTCAGAGCCACACTTTGAATGTGTCATGAGAAACTTCTATCTCAGGGATCCAAAGTGCTCAAAATCCCTACAATTAGTTCATTCCCACCATGGGCAGATCCACATGGAAATCCAAAGACTGCTTAGAAAACAAGGCATTCAGGGATGTTAAGTGAGAGACGAAATGCTTAATGGCATCAAGGCCACCCAGGACCACATAGAAATGACCATTTTCCTTAGAGATCGGCACTCATAGAAATCTTTTGGCTGAAAGCCCTGTCCCCTAGACACAGTCTAAATATGTGCGATCAACATTTGTCGGTTTGCTCTTCTTTTTTAGGCCCCTGTGGCTGCTCAAACTCCCTTTCAGTCATTGCGTTCTTTAATGAAGTTACTATCAGTTAATCAATATAGCTCATGTCTTTCTTAACTCAGAAGATTTTTGTCTTTTGGAGGCGACCTTTGACTTCTTTGCTGTTCATCAGATGTTTCTTTCCAAGATTAACTCTGAGAGGGCTATCCAGATTCCTGTAAGGCATTGAACTAACGTCCCCAGTACAGGTCTTCAAATGACCTCCACAAATGCCAAGAGCATAGCGTGAAAGTTCAGTGGCGCCATATATCAAGGGCGGCAAAGAATCCACCTGTCAATGTCGGAGGCAAGAGAGATGCATGTTCGATTCCTGGGTCGGGAAGATCCTCTGAAGTAGGAAATGGAAACCCACTCCAGTATTCTTGCCTGGGAAATTCCATGGACAGAGGAACCTGGTGGGCTACAGTCCATGGGGTCGCAAAGAGCCAGACACAACTGAGCATATATTGAGAGTTTATTATGTCAAACACTGATACGGGCAGCTCTTCTTGCAGTTTCTTTTTTCTGTGTGTGTGGCTTTCTATTTTTTAAGTTAATTTTTATTGGAGTATAGTCAATTTATAACGTTAGGCTAGTTTTTGCTGTATTTCAGTTCAGTTCAGTCGCTCAGTTGTGTACGATTCTCTGCGACCCCATGGACTGCTGCACGCCAGGCCTCCCTGTCCATCACCAACTCCCGGAGTTTACTCAAACTCATGTCCATTGAGTTGGTGATGCCATCCAACCATCTCATCCTCTGTCGTCCCCTTCTCCTCCTGCCCCCAGTCTTTCCCAGCATCAGGGTCTTTTCCAATGAGTCAGTTCTTCACATCAGGTGGCCAAAGTATTGGAATTTCAGCCTCAGCATCAGTCCTTCCAGTGAACACCCAGGACTGATGTCCTTTAGGATGGACTGGTTGGATCTCCTTGCAGCCCAAGGGACTCTCAAGAGTCTTCTCCCAAGACCACAGTTCAAAAGCATCAGTTCTTCGGTGCTCAGCTTTCTTTATGGTCCAACTGTCACATCCACACATGACCACTGGAAAAACCATAGCCTTGACTAGATGAATCAGTTATACATATACATGTATCCACTTTTTTTAAGATTCTATTCCCATGTAGGTCATTGCAGAGTATTACTTACAGTTTCTATTTAAATCTATGCAATGAATCTGGTGGGAAATATTATTATTCCATCTTACAATTAAGGAAACTGAACCTTCTGATGTGAATTCATTTCCTAAGTCTATAATGACAAATTACGACAAACTAGGTGGCTTAGAACAACGGAAATGTAATTTTCATGGTTCTGGAGGCCACAATGAAGGTGTTGGCTAGGCCTCGATCTCTCTCAATGTCCCAGGGAAGAGTATGTTCTCCTGGTCTCTCCCAGCTCCTGGGTGGCCGTGTCCTTCCATCCTGTGCCTCCATCTGCACACCATCTTCTCCTCTGGGACTTCTGTCTTCTGAGGAAACTTGTCATTGGCTTTAGAGTTCATTCAGGTCATCTGAGATGATCTCATCTCCTGATCCTTAACTTAATTACAGCTAAAAACTCAACTGCCAAATAACATCAGATTTTGGAGGTCAGGACCTGAATGCACCTTTTGAGGAGGTCACCATTCAATTCACTACAGAATTGTTTCGTTTTGATCCAGAGTACTTAAAGAATGGTTTGGGGCTAGACAGACTGCGTGTGGAGGGGGATGTGAAGGGTAGCACCTACTTTTTGGAATGTGGGGCTAGATCCTATGAATCTTAACAATAGATCATACTCAGCCTTACACAAACCCAACTGCCCAGAGCCCCCGTCTCCAAACTTCAGTATTCAAGAGGGCAATTAAAAAAGCATTTGTTGATTATCACAGTACTCGGGTGCCCAGATAGACTCCTCACTGGCACTGCTTCCTCCTTGGAGAGACTGAGTAGGGACCCGTGCCGAGAACCCCATCACGCAGTTTGAGCGAAAGGAAGGAATGTGGAAAGCAGCTCTTGGAACAGTGGGACTCAGGCTAGAATTTGGCTCTGCTTCATTCGCTATTGTCGTTCAGTCGCTAAGCCATGTCCGACTCTTTGCAACCCCATGGACTGCAGCGTACCGTGCTTCCCTGTCCTTCACTATTTCCTGGAGTTGGCTCAAGTTCGTGTCCATTGAGCCGGTGGTGCTGTCTAACCATCTCATCTCATCTGCTTCATCAGCTCCTATTATTTTGATCTCTACACCACCAGTGATACTATCAGAGGCCATGTCGCCGAGCTAGGTGGGTCACTAACAGTGTTGCCCCGCAGGTGTGGCAGCTTCTGCAGAGCAGTAACTCCAGGTGTGCCTCTAAACATCACAACCATGTGCCAGGCTCTGTGCTGTGCCTTAGGGATGTAAGCACGATTCAACTATACTTCCTGCTGCCAAGGTGCTAGAGGAGGACAGGCCGGTGATCAAATAACCCTGCATGGTAAGATATAAAAATTGCACTAACAGACATTTGTATCCTGGAGTATCACAGAGGCAGGAATGAGTCATTTCCAGCAGAGGCAGGACTCATGGTATTTTTTCACAGAGAGGTACTCTGTGAAATTATACACCAGTAGGCAACGCAGCTGGAATGGGAGCCCCAGCCTGTCTGACTGCAAAAACATTTCTCATACCCACTCCAGGAAGACATTTGTGCAAGGGCAGAATTAATGAGATAGAAGCATGCACCCCAGATGGTCTGAGCTGGTCCAAATTAGAACTCAGACTGCCTTGAGGCGTGGCTGCAGCACTGGTCTGGGTCTCCTCTGAAATATCACCTGTCTCAACTGGATGCAGAAGATGGAAGAAGAAATAGCTAAATATTCTAGTTTTCTTTTTCAGATGTCCTTGGGTGCTGGTTTGCTGTCTCCCAGACTGGAAGAAGCAGACAATCAGATGGTCATACTCTGTTTATGTTCCTTTAAAAAGTATTTTAATTAAATATTCTCTTTAAAAAAAACTTAATCATTTACCATTTAGTAGTTTAAACTTCTCTAAGTTAATTAATATAATTAGTAAGATAAATTTGCATACTCTTTAGAATGAAATTTGAGATTCCTCAAAAAGTTCTATGGTCTACAACTACCATACCATTGGTCAACTCCATTTCTATGTGTTTTTCTAAGGAAAACAAAATCACTAATTTGGAAAGATATATGTGTACTCCTTTGTTCATTATGGCGTTATTCACGATAGCCAAGGTGTGGAAGCAGCCTACGTGTCCACTGTTAGATGAACGGGTAAAGAAGATATGAGATATGTATATATCGTGGTATCGCCGATGCAATGGACATGAACTTGGGCAAACTTCGGGAGATGGTGAGGGTCAAGGAGGCCTGGCATGCTGCAGTCCTTGGGGTTGCAGAGTTGGACATGACTGGGCAACTGAACAACAATGATATATATAAATATATAAATATATTCTATGTGTATACAATAGGATATTAGTCATGAAAAAGAATGAAATCTCACCTTTGTTGACAACATGGATGGACCTAAGGGTATTGCTAAGTGAAACAAGTCATATCATTTCACTTACATGAATAAACTAAAAACCAAAATGAATAAGCATAGTGAAACAGAATCTGAGGCACAGGAAACAAACAAGTGGTTGCTCGAGGAGGGGTGGGTGTAGGGATGAGTGAAATAGATGAGGAGGACGAAGAGGTACAGACTCCCAGTTATACAATAAATGAGTCACAGGAATGAAATGTACAGCGTGGGAAGAATAGTCAATAATGATGTAATATCTTTGTATGGTGACAGATGGTGGCGTTCATTGTGTAATGTATAGAAATACTGAATCACTATATTGTGCACCAAAAACTAACACAGCATTGTAGGTCAATTGTGCTTCAAAAACAAACAAACTCACCGTAAAAGTGATCAGATTTGTGGTTACCAGAGATGGGGAGTGGAAGGAGGGGGGATTGAATAAAGGTGGTCAAAATGCACAAGCTTCTTCCAGGTATCAGAAAAATAAGTACTAAGCATAATGATCAATACAATTAACTCTGCTCTATTTTGTATATGAAAGTTCTTGAGAGTAAATCCTGAAAATTCTCATCACAAAGAAAAAAATTCCTTTCTCTTCCTTTTATTTTGTATCTGTATTATATGGTGGTTGTTCATTACACTTATTGTGGTAGACATTTCATGATGTATGTAAGTCGAATCATTATGCCGTACACCTTAAACAGTTCCGTATGTCAATTATATCTCAATAAAACTGGGAGAAAAAATAGCAAAGTATACAAACACAGCCACAGTTAACACAATACACTTTCTCTAACACTGAGTCTTCGTGCTTAAACATTTTAAATCAAATTTAATTTAAATAAAATTGGATATTTTAAAATTAAAATCAACAAATAAGTTGATGTTCAAAAAAAAAAAAAAAAAACCTGAGCCCTATTCACTATCCCTTTTCAATGCTGTAAACCAGTAAGAATTCAAATTCTGTCAATTTCTTCACAAGCTCAAAGCAGTAAAGCCTGTAGATGATACAACTTGGTATAATTATTATCTGAAAGAAAGATTGCTTTGCCTAATATCCTAAATTTGTTTAGGTCACTCAAATAGTAGCTTCCAAGTGATAACAGAGTTAACACTATGACCTCTCATGAAAAGGCTGAGTGCCCTAAAGGAGCTCAGTGAATTTACAGCTTGCTGTGATCCAGAGATATGGAGCAGGGTAATTTTGTTTTAATAATGACTCTCTTGATGCTGATATTTTCTTTTGCTGTCCGTCTCATCCCAAGATCCCAAGAGGGTTGTGAAAAGCCACCCAAGAGCCTTCTCCCGGCTTTGGTTTCCAAAAGCCTGAGGCGCTGGCTTGGGGTGGTTGAAGAGAACCGTCACGAACTGAATGTTTACGTTCTTCCATCACACACACTCCCAAATTCATATGTATTGAAGCTGTGTGCCCCAGTGTGACGGTAGGCAGAGGGAGGATCTTCGGGAGGTAGAAAGGGTTAGATGAGATCACGAGGGTAGAGCCCTCATGGTGGGATTAGCGCCCTTATAAGGGTCGGGAGACAGCTTGCCTCCCTGCCCTGCTCTTTGGCCAACGCGGAGACAATGGAAGTCTGCAGTCTGCAACTCAGGAGAGAATCGTCACCAGGGCCCAACCATGATGGCACCTGACTTTGGACTTCCAGCCTCCAGAACTATGAGAAATAAACGTATGCTGCTTGTAAGCCACCCAGTCTATGGTGTTTTTGTTGTAGCAGCTTGAGACAGTACAGACAAGGACTCCGCCAATTTTTGGCAGAAAGAAGGTTTTCTCTGAAGACTAAGCAAGTGTTCATTAGACTGCGGTAGAGGAGCCATGGAAGTGGAGTGACAAGGGGCCGGGGGCCGGTAGATTCCTAAACAGGGGCCGCTGCAGCCTGCTTCCTGCTGGAGCCAGAAGACCCCAGAGAGGAGAGACCTGATTAGTTAGTCTAGACAGGCACCTGACTGTGCCCCAGCGTAATGTTTTGCATGATACTGGATGCTTGGGGCTGGTGCACTGAGCCGGCCAACAGGGATGGTACCGGGAGGGAGGAGGGAGGGAAGGTTCAGGATGGGGAACACATGTATACCTGTGGCGGATTCATCTTGATGTATGGCAAAACCAATACAATATTGTAAAGTAATTAACCTCCAATTAAAATAAATAAATTTATGTTAAAAAAAAAAAACCCTGCTATCTAAGGCTGTGGTCCCTCTGGAGGGCCAGTGCATTCAGTCCCCACACCCACAGGTGAGGGAGCCTCTGGGATTGTCCAGAGAGGGTTATGGCAGTGGTATTTGCTATTTTCATTTCAAAACTTACTTAAATATTACGCAAACTGATCCAACACGGGTGCAAAGAAAAAAGCTTCATTTCTATGAAAACTAGTGGAACAGAGCTTAACCCCACGGTGCCTTCCCAGGACAGCAGCCCTTCCCCCACTCCATGTGCTCTGCCTGCCTTTTGCCTGTAGAGAGACATCAGTCAAGGAATAAATTTGATCAGAGAAGTGAGGCAATGAAAGAGCGGAGAAAAGCAGTCAAACGAGATCAAATAAGAACAGTTTCGTCACTAAATAAAGTCAGGAACATTTAGCTCCTCCTCAAATAACATTCCCCTCCTTTGAGTTGCTTTGTAGATGCCGAAACCCCCAACAGGTGAAAGACGTTAACTACAGGATGACCAGACTGTATGTAAAGAAGGCTGACGCGGAAGAATTGATGCTTTTGAACTGTGGGGTTGGAGATGACTCTTGAGAGTCCCTTGGACTGCAAAGAGATCCAACCAGTCCATCCTAAAGGAGACCAGTCTTGGATGTTCACTGGCAGGGCTGACGCTGAAGCTGAAACTCCAATACTTTGACCATCTGTTGCAAAACTGATCCATTTGAAAAGACCCTGATGCTGGGATAGATTGAGGGAAGGAGGAGATGGGGACAACAGAGGATGAGATGGTTGGATGGCATCACCGACTCAATGGACATGAGTTTGAGCAAACTCTGGGAGTTGGTGATGGACAGGGAGGTGCTGTAGCCCATGGGCCGCAGAGTCGGACACGACTGAACTGCACTGCACTGAGCTGACCAGACTGCATAGGCTGTGGTAATTCCAAGAACTGGCCTCAGAGAAATGGGAACAAACTGACTCTGGACCTGAAGACTAACAGTACTTAAATCAATCAAGATATGCTATCAGACCACCACAAGACCAACTCCAAAAAGACTATCAGAGCTGGCAGTGATGTTCTGCATACAGCCCCCTCGCCCCCATACATCCCTGAAATTACCCTTTTGAAGCTCTTGGTCACTAATTGGCAGAGGGGCGTTGGCCTTTGGACCTGAGTTCACCCTCTGCCCTGGCCGTCAGCCTCCAGAATAAAGCATACTTTCCTTTTCACCAACCTTGCCTCACAAGCGTTGGCTTTCAAGCAGTGAGCAGCCAGACCTGAGTTTCAGTAACACTATCTTAAAAGCGTAAGAAACACTTCATAAATCATGGTTCCTAAACAAGGGCTGTGGAATGAGATGGGGGTGAGAGTGTTAGACATGAGTGGGGAAAATTATGAGCGTTTTGCCCCAGGATTGCTTGCCTGTGTCTTTTAAGTTCTCACCTCACTTTAAAGATGTAGAAACTAGAGATGTAGCCAACACATCCTGGCTGTGATTTATGTTGAACTAGCCAGCACAGTCTCAAAGAAAAACCCCCGGCTCAATACAAAAGACTGGTGAGTGAATACACATCTTTGTTTTTGTCCGAACTAAAATGTATAAAGTGTATATGTAACATTATCTAGGATTCTACTATCTCATCAGCTTTCTCTATGAATTAAGCCACAGCTGAGGACTTAGATGGGAGGGACACAGCCACACACTCACAGAATGACTAGGCTTTTTTTGTCTAGGTTTCTAAGCTTTCAGAGAAGATTGAACACCAAAGGATTGATGCGTTCAGATTGTGGTGCTGGAGAAGACTCCTTAGACTGCAAGGAGATCAAACCAGTTCATCCTAAAGGAAATCAACCCTGAATATTCACTGGAAAGGACTGATGCTGAAGCTGAAATTCCCATACTTTGGCCACCTGATGAGAAAAGCTGACTCTTTTCCAGACCCTGATGCTGGGAAAGATTGAGGGCAGGAAGAGAGGGGGTCAACAGAGGATGAGATGGTTGGATGGTGTCATTGACACAATGGACATGAGTTTAGCAAACTCTGATTGATATTGATGGACAGGGAAGCCTGGCGTGTTGCAGCCTATGGGGTCGGAAAGAGTTGGACACTTCTTAGTGACTGAACCATGACTAAACTTTCAGACTCTTTTTTCTTTGAAATACAAGTGTAAGAATATGAACCAGGTGACTTGTCAGTTGATCACCTAGCCACAGCCTGATGGTTCCCTGGACAGAGTGCTGCCCAGGAAGGCACAGACAGTTGGTAACTGGGTGTGAAAATCCCCTCTCTCCACCCAGGAGTCAGGAATGCCAGCAGACCCAGGCCAGACCCATGGCCAGATGGTCAACCGGTAAACCACCCGGTTCATATTCTTATTCTGGGATTTTAAAGAAAAAAAAGAGTCTTTGAAAGCCTAGAGGCCTCAGGGGAAAAGAGCGCAGTCATTCCTACTTTCTTGACTGGAGCATGGGTCTCTCCTGTCGGAGTAGATAATTTTCTTCCATCTTAAGACTTTGAAACAGATGTGACGGAAATGAGAGGGAGGAAGGGAACAGGCTCCTCCGGCCCTTTTATCCAACGAGTCACTCTAGTGGTCACAGAGTGTTATGTGTCCGAGCCAAATCGTTCTCACATTCGTGGGATTCATTCATTCACTTAACAAACATTTATTGAGCATGTACTATAGGCCAGGCACTGGGGATAGAGTTCAGTTCAATTCAGTCACTCAGTCATGTCCAACTCTTTGCGATCCCATGAATCGCAGCACGCCAGCCCTCCCTGTCCATCACCATCGCCCAGAGTTCACTCAGACTCACGTCCATCGAGTCTGTGATGCCACCCAGCCATCTCATCCTCTGTCGTCCCCTTCTCCTCCTGCCCCTAATCCTTCCCAGCATCAGAGTATTGGCCACAAGTAACAGAAGACCCAACTCAAAATATTTTAAACAGAGGGTACTCAATCCTGGCTGTCCATTCAAATCAACTGAAGACCTTTTAAAAAGACGTCTTGCTTGACATAAAGACAAGGTTGAGAACCAGCCACTAAAATCATAAAGGGATTTATTAGTGCACATAATAAGAGGTCTGGAGGAAAGACAATACGAGGAATGGTTTGTTTAGTGAGTCAACAAGGCTCATCAAGAAACTGGATTCGGGGACTTCCCTGGTGGTCCGGTGGCTAAGACTCGAGGCTCCCGATAGAGGGGTCTGGACCCGATCCCTGATCGGAGAACTAGATCCCACCTACTGCAACTGAGAATTCGCATGCTGTGACTAAAGATCTTGCGTGTTGTGGCAAAGGTGAAAAGACTCAGGCACTGGTCTTGCCCGGTGGTGCAGTGGATAAGAATCCACCCACCAAGGCAGGAGACACAGGTTCAATCCCTGGTCTGGGAAGATTCCACATGCCACGGAGAAGCTAAGCTGGTGTTTCACAGCGACCGAGCCTGTGTTCTAGAGCCCACGAGCCACAGCTACAGAGCTTGCACGCCTTCAGCTACTGAAACCCAAGAGCCTAGAGCCTGTGTCTTCCACCACAAGAGAAGCCACCACCAGGAGAAGCCCATGGACCACGACGAGTCGCCCCCTACTCGCCGTAAGTAGAGAAAGCCTGTGCACAGCAGCAGAGACCTAGTGTCCCCCCAAAGTAAGACATTAATTAACTAATTTTACAAAATCTCATGCACTGCAACCAAGACCTAGTGCCGGCAAATAAATAAATTTAAAAATAATTTTTTTAAGGAGCTGGATACATTCTGTCTTTCTCTTCTGCCGAGGAGGGCACCCCCAGCATAATGAATTTTATCTTCACCTTTGTCTCTTCTCGGCCACAAAGTGTCCACAGCAGCTGCAAGCTGTCCCTCACACAACAATATCCAGAGACGAGGGAGAAGGCCTCTTCTTTTTTTAGTATCAAGACAATCCGTCTCATATTTTAGTGGCTGCCACTGAGTAGTGACATGCTTGTCCCTAAGCGAAATACTGGTAGAGGGGATGGAATTACATGATAGGCCTCATCTAACCGAGGCCCACCCTCTGCCTGTATGGAGGGGTCTAAACCTCAAGGGGCGGGAGGAGGGCTGTGGCTCTTGGAGAGGCGTGTCGCCACTTTCTCACCGTCTTCACGAGGTGCTTCTCTGGACTGCCTGTTCTTCTTAAAGCCGTCATGTAATTCTAGACTCTGGGTTACATACAGACGGTAACACTCACAGAACTCTTATGGGATTGTGGAATTTAGAGGGGAAGTTCTCAATGCGAATTCTCAATGCTAATGAAATTTGGGTTTTTGCAAACTTCACATACTTCCAAAGCAACTGGAGAATCTTGCTAAAGCAGGAAGCTTTGAGGAGTTTCAGATTACCAAAATATTTCCTTTGGAGCAATAATACAGAACATGGGCTGTAAACAGTGGCCAAGTGTAAGTGCCAACCTCATTCTTGGACTCAAAGCTTTTTATGGGATTCAGGTGCTGTTGGCTTCTGGAAGCCTCTCCCGGCAATGTATTGTGGCATTATTTCCTGGCACATCATAGGAAAGCCTTTTATCTATGAAAACTGCTTTCATAAATGTGACCCATCTCTGCAGAAGCAGGACACTTGGAAAGTATTTGATTTATATGTGTTCTTCAGAGATGTGATAAGGTTATTCAATAAAATGAGAGGGAAGACAGAGTCCATACTTCTGAGAATGCTAGGTGTAGGCAAGTGCTAAACAAAATTGCATTAAAGCTCCCTTCATTTGCAGCGTCTTCCTTCACGGTGCCCCAGGGGGCAGATGAGAACTTCCACAGCAATTGCTGTTACTACCTTGATGGCCTAGCCTTGAAAAGAAAACAATTTTCTTCCAGGATAAAACACCATCTAATTTAGTAGAAACAATGACCAGTGTACCACCAGGGAAATATTTTTATTTCAGATGTCGGCCACCATATAATTTAGTTAAAACCCTTACAGATGTGTTCTAATGATATTAAGGCCGAGAAAAAAGTGATTAAAGGCTGGGGTGGTTAGATATTTAGCAACCAGTCCACTTGGATGCAGAATGACAGCAAAGGAATAAATTACCAAATTCCATCTAGTGACTCAGAGCTGTTAAGGATAAGTATGACTCTGATAGAAGGAAGAACTAACACGTAGTCTACATCCAGAGGAAACTAAGTCACTGTATGGAAAGATATCTACACTCGTGTTCACTGCAGATCATTTACAATAGCCACAATGTGGAAAAAGCTTAAGTACCCATCAACGGATAAAGAAAACGTCTCATATATGTGTGTGTGTGTGTCTGTGTGTGTGCGTGCATTATATATACAGCAAAACATTATTCAGCTATAAATAGAAACATTTTCAACAACAGATGGCCCTTGAGGGCATTAGGCTAAATGAAATGGCAGATAGAAAAAGAGAAGGCTTCCCAGGTGGAGATGGTGGTAAAGAATCCGCCTGCCAACACAGGAGACACAAGAGAATCAGATTCAATCCCTGGGATGTAAAGATCCCCTGGAGAAGAAAATGGCAACCCACTTCAGTATTCTTGCCTGGGAAATTCCATGGGCAGAGAAGCCTGGTGGGCTACAGTCCATGGGGCTGCAGAGTCAGACACAACTTAGCAGCTAAACAAGTTGGTAGTGACAGTGCTGAGTCCTAACCACTGGACCACCAGGGATTCCCTAGAAAGCATTTTGAAGTCCAATGGTGTGAAATCTCCTGGCAAATTTGGAGGGCGTAAGTGCTGTGGACTTACTAGCATGTGTGATGCTGAGGGCAGTATGGGAGTAGGTTATTCCTTTTACACTTAGTGGGCATGGTGCCTTCTATGGGGCACTAGCAGTCTATGATCAAGAGGTACTGCCCTCGTGGGCTCTGCATTTTTGTGCAGGAGACAGTGATAAGCAGAAAGAAGCAACAAATAGGTATAATTTCAGGTGCAATGAAAAAATCACAAAATCAAGGCAAAAAGAAAGGAGTGCCAATATCGCTATTTCTGAAGCGAGGTCTGGGAAGGCCCTTCCGACACTGGGCCCATAGCCTGAAGGGGCTGAAGGAAGGAGCCGTGTAGCTATCCAGGCGAAGAGTACTCCAGGTCCAGAGAACAGGAAGTGCAAAAGCCCTGAGGTGGGCTTGGAGCAGCGCAGAAGCCAGGCAGGCAGAAAGAGGGACAGAGAGAAGTGAGAGGGAAGACATTCGGCAACAGCAAGGGGCAAGTCACAGACACCCTCCAGGACCGACCAAGGTGAGGAACTGGGATTTCCGCCTGCATGCCCAGGGGTGCAGAATCTAAGCAGGGGAGTGACAGGACCCAGGGCAGCCTCTCCAGAGCATGTGGGGGCAGGAAGACCTGTTGGTGAACAGACGGGAAAGTCAGCAGGGATATGGTCCTTAAAGCCCTTATCGAGACTCGCCCAGATTCGCATTCTAGAAAGATCTCTTCGGCCACCATGGAGAATGACCCTGAAGTGGAGAGTGGGGTAGGGGGAGGCTGTTGGCAAGGAACCAGGTGAGTGGCTCCCAGGGTGGATCCAGGGTAATTCGAAGGGGAGACGGAGTTGGCGTCCTAGGAAAAACTTATTAATTACAGTTATATAGAGAGATTGGAAAATTAGCGGAGAAAAGAAGGCTGAATAACTTGGCTTACATGGAATACCAATCACCACCTACGTAGGCCACAGGCGTCTTTCCATTCTCCCAAGGGAGAGGAGGCACTGAGGCCTCCCCGGTCCAATCATAGAAGCCCAGGCAGAGTTAGTAGGCTTGGTGAGGACCCACGTGCCAGATGGGAATTCAACCAGAAAATAGTAGGAGATATTAGTGGAGAAAAAGAGGCTGAATAACTTGGTTTACATGGGATACCAATAAAATTCCAAGACAAGGAATTTACACCATCTACGTTGGGCCACCGGCGCTACTTGAATATCAGAAGGTGCCGCTCCTTGGGCTCCTTCTCGCGTGGACTTGAAAGCTGGGGCAAGTAAGTAGATGTGGCGGGCACCCACGCTCCAGATGGGAATTCAGCCAGAAAAACGGAGGACAAGAAAGAACGACATGGGAGAATCAGTCTTTCTGGAAACTGATCTGTTTTCTTTATTTTCAGGTTTGCTTATATACCTTTTGTTACACGTAGGGATGAATACAGAGTCATGCGGGGGTCAGCAGTCCTGACCTTTGTCAAAATCAGGTGCTTTACATAAATGTATACAAAAAGGTCTTAGGGGTTTTACATCATCTTCTGGCNTGATTCCAGCTTGTGCTTCATCCAGCCTGGCATTTTGCATGATGTACTCTGCATATAAGTTAAATAAGTTGGGTGACAATATACAGCCTTGACATACTCCTTTCTCAATTTTGAATCATCTCCTTAGAGGATAGGATTTCGGCATAAAAATTTGGGGTGTGTGTGGGGGGGTGATACAAACCTTCTGGCCACAGCACAGGTGACATTTTTTTGTATTTATGACAGCCAGAGGTCAGCTGGGGCCTCCTTGCTCCTCTGAGATTAGGAGAAACCCAGCTCAGGTTAACTCTAACCCAAGACCATAGTGTGAGAAAGTCCAAAGCCTTCGCTGAGGTATCTGCAGACCTCGGGGGCTTTGGTTTCCATGGTGACTGTGCCCTCTGTTTCCCACACTGCCTCTTAACTCCACTTTGTTCTGAGGCTGTGTTGCCATTTACACACACACATACCCATGCACACCCTGTCCACTCACACCATGCATAGTGTGGGTTNATAGTGTGAGAAAGTCCAAAGCCTTCGCTGAGGTATCTGCAGACCTCGGGGGCTTTGGTTTCCATGGTGACTGTGCCCTCTGTTTCCCACACTGCCTCTTAACTCCACTTTGTTCTGAGGCTGTGTTGCCATTTACACACACACATACCCATGCACACCCTGTCCACTCACACCATGCATAGTGTGGGTTTAGTTGACTGCACTAAGGTTTGGGGGTCACAGGGATGGGGGTCACGGGCAGGGACACCCCCTCCTGCTGAGTTCACACTAAAGTCCCCATTCTTTCTGTCTCCCTCTTTTCTTCGTTCCTTTCTCATTTTCCAACTGGTCTCAGCCAAGAAGTCGAGCCACGTCCTTTACAGCCAGAGCACTGTTTCTTTCTTCCCCTAAATGTAAGGGTGGATTACACCACCCTTATGGCGGAAAGTGAAGAAGAACTAAAGAGCCTCTTGATGAAAGTGAAAGAGGAGAGTGAGAAAGTTGGCTTAAAGCTCAACATTCAGAAAACAAAGATCATGGCATCTGGTCCCATCACTTCATGGCAAAGCGATGGGGAAACAGTGGAAACAGTGGCAGACTTTATTTTTGGGCTCCAAAATCACTGCAGATAGTGACTGCAGCCATGAAATTAAAAGATGCTCGCTCTTTGGAAGAAAAGTTATGACCAACCTAGATAGCATATTCAAAAGCAGAGGCATTACATTGCCAACAAAGGTCCGTCTAGTCAAGGGTATGGTTTTTCCAATAGTCATGTATGGATGTGACAGTTGGACTATAAAGAAAGCTGAGCACTGAAGAATTGGTGGTTATTGAGCTGTGGTGTTGGAGAAGACTCTTGAGAGTCCCTTGGACTGCAAGGAGATCCAACCAGTCCATTCTAAAGGACATCAATATTCATTGGAAGGACTGAGGCTGAAGCTGAAACTACAATACTTTGGCCACCTGATGTGAAGAGACGACTCATTGGAAAAGACCCTGATGCTGGGGAAGATTGAAGGCGGGAGGAGAGGGAGACGACAGAGGACGAGATGGTTGGGTGGCATCACCGACTCAATGGACATGAGTTTGGGTGTACTCTGGGAGTTGGTGATGGACAGGGAAGCCTGGCGTGCTGCAGTCCATGGGGTCACAGAGAGTCAGACACGACTGAGCGACTGAACTGAGCTGAATAGTTATGAAATAGATTACTAATGAGAACTTGCTTTATAGAGCAAGGAACTCTACTCAGAGCTCTGTGTGACCTAAATGGAAGGAAATCCAAAAAAGAGGGGATCCGTGCACACACGCAGCTGATTGGCTTCAACTGTGCAGCAGGAGCTGCCCAACACTGTGAAGCGAGAAAGAACGCGAACGTGCGAGCTGCTCAGCCATGCCCAACTCTGTGATGCCACGGACCGTAGCCCACCAGGCTCTTCTGTCCACGGGGATTCTCCAGTGAACAGTACTGACGTGGGTTACCATTTTCTTCTTTAGGGGATCTTGTCAAGCCAGGGATTGAACCTGGGTCTCCTGCACTGCAGGCAGATTCTTTACCATCTGAGCCCCCGAAGAAACCCCATACCACAATTAAAATAAAAAAAAAAAGACAGAAAATGGAGTATTACTCAGCCATTAAAAAGAATACATTGGAATCAGTTCTAATGAGGTGGATGAAACTGGAATCAATTATACAGAGTGAAGTAAGCCAGAAAGAAAAACACCAATACAGTATACTAACACATATATATGGAATTTAGAAAGATGGTAACGATAACCCTGTATGTGAGACAGCAAAAGAGACACAGATGTATAGAACAGTCTTTTGGAATCTGTGGGAGAGGGTGAGGGTGGGACAATTTGGGGGAATGGCACTGAAACATGTATAATATCATATAAGAAAAATAAAAAAATAAAACCAGCTTGAATATAAAAAAAAAGAAAAAATGTTTTTTAAAAAAGAAGATATGGTACTTATATACAGTGGAATACCACTCAGCCATAAAAAGAATGAAATAACGCCATTTGCAGCAACATGGATGGACCCAGAACTGTCACACCGAGTGAAGCAACTCAGACAGATGTATGATATCCTTTATTTGTGAAATCTAAAACAATGCAACATTTACCAAGTAGAAATAGACTTATAAACAGAGAAAACAATCTTGTGATTACCAAAAGGGAATGGGGGGAGGGGTAAATTAGTTCAGGAGTAACAGATACGAAGTACTATATATAAAGTAAATGAACAAAAATTACCTACTGTATAGTACAGGGAACTATCTTCAACATCGTGTGATGACCTATAATGGGAAAGGATACGTTTATAAGCACATGTGAAACTGGATCACGTCACTGTTCAGGTGAAACTGATACAACACTGTGAATGAACTACATTTCAACCTTTAAGTAGAAAGAAAGAAAAGAAAAGGGGTCCTGGCTAACAAAAATGTAGGAACTGTTCATCTAGGGCAGTGGTTCTCAAAGTGTGGTCCCTGGTCTAGGAGCCAGGCCACCCGTGGGATCTTGTCAGAAATGCAGAGTCTTGGCCCATCTCAAGCAGAAACTGGGAAGCAGAAACTCTGGGGGCAGGGCCCAGCGGATCGCATTTCAGCAAGTCCTCCGGATAATTCTGAGCGCACTACAACTTGAGAAGCACTGATCTAGAGGGCGGACTTCGACTGTGACTAGGTGGGGATTCCGCCCAACGTCCAGAGAGGCAGGGCAGTGATAGAAAAGGCACTGGCGGAAGGGGACGTGCTGGAGACGCGAGAGAACCGTGGATGGTTTTTACCACGTGGAAAAGAAGAATCGGGAGGGTCAGTTTGCCAAAGTTTGTAAGCGAAGACAGAACATTTAATTTTTACGTGCAACCTCCAGACGTGAAACGTTAGCAATGAACTCGCTTTGTCCTTCCAGGTTGAGTGCAAAGGCTTGCAAGTGCTGCCAACACCGCCTCCTCGTTTAAATTAAGAATCCTGGGTTTCCAAGCCACGCTCCTGGGCCTGCTCCTCTCAGTTCAATTTTTACAGCACAATTAGAGATGGGAAAGGAAAATGAAATGAAGACTCTCCTTTAAAATGGATTTTGTGCCAAACATTAAAAATGGGTTTTGACATTAATACAGGGCTTTGGAGTAAAGAGCCTATTAAATCGCAGTGAAATGGCAGTTGAACTAATGTAAGACACTGTTTCTGGGCAGCCTTTTTATTTCTGTCTGTATTTTCTCAGAAAGTCACCAGGGAATCCGTTTTGTTCCCCACTTCCTGTCTAAAACCAGGCCTATAGAATATACACAGCGCTCTGCCGTCGCCATGGCAACCATTATCTTCTCCTAATTCCTTTTCTTTCCTAAAAATAAAGTGCCCTTTCTCAAAGTATCTATTTCCAATTTTTATTTAAGTCTCACTTTCCGCAGAGAATCTGTCTCCCTTTGACCTGAGTGTTATTTTGTTTTGCTCGAGAAGAGATGGTGATAAACGCGCGTCTGGACACGACAAACTAGCCACCTCCAAGTGTTTCATCAGGAGACTAACCGAGATTTACAGACAGCGGGGTGGGGCGGGGGGAACCTGGAAAACAACCCCCGTGGCTCCATGGAGGGGCGCTCATGGCCACCCGCGTGGCACAGATGCCACTTGGGGCAGCGTTTCTCAGCCCAGTAGTACAGCTGCGGCTTCCAGAGAACTGTGTTTCCACTGCATAAAGGAAGAGTCAGACAAAGAGGTGGGCTGAGGACCCAAGACCCAGTCCTCTGACGAGGGATGGAGCCCTGGACCTTCACTCCTTTGATCCGTCACCAGACGGTTCTCCCGTGGCTTCTTGCCCTCCTTGCGGGCTCTCCTTTGCCTGCAGAGGGGGGTCTCGATGATTCACTTTTGAGGCGTTGGAAGAGCTGCAGGGGACGGAAGTGCGAACGTCAGCCTCAGTTCTGCAGCCCTTGTACATCAAAGACCAGCCCTTGATCAAAACGCCCACCAAAACGAATCGCTTGGGACTTCTGAACCAAAACGGAAACCCCTGGTAGACTGTCCTTTCTGGGGCCATTTGCCATGCTGAGGTGCTACAGAGACGCCACAAAGTTTCGGTCTTGTCATGAGATAAGATGAAAAAGTCTGCCCAAGATGAAAAGGACAAATGGCTGTGATTCCTGCCTTCTACGAGCCCACACCCAAATGAGACCACAGTCATGCGTCCACGCAAATGAGTAGAGGGTGTAGAAAGTCCCAGCATCCCTGGCTCTTGGGAGGATGGGCGCTTGGGGTTTTCTGCACATGCTGGTGAGCCGTCCATGCTCAGCCCTCTCCTTCCCCACCACGCCAGCCTGCTCCTTGACTCCAAGCCTCTCTATTAAGTCTGTGATGGTGAAAAAGGCGAATTTCTCCCTGCCAGGCTAAGCGGCCAAGATAGAAATGGAAAATGTGATGCTGGCTCATTTATACCATGAGACGGTTTGTGTTTGAGATCAGATGGCCCCAATGGGAGTCTTAAAGCATGCCCATTACAGATAATTCAGGGCGAGGTGAAAGCATTCTTTTCTTTCTCTTCCTCTTGCCATTTAAGGGCTAGTCGTTTCCAGCACTGTGCCCTACTACCACGTTCGCTTGGATGGCGGCCCTTGGGTACCGCTAATCTGGACCCTGAGCTCTGTGGTGGTTTCACTGAGGGACTGCCACCTCAGTAAACGTCACACCCGACAGTGGACTGTGGCTGGGGACCAGGCTGGACGCGATGAATCAGCCACTTGGGACTCGAAACAGGTGACCAAGGATTGGTCCTCTGGACTAGACTGCAGCCAAGGTGTCTGGGGCGGCATCTGGAGTCCTGACCAGATCTTCAGATGGACAAGTCGCTCAGAGCAGAGGGCGCTGACCTGTGAGAGGCACTAGCCAGTCCTGGAGGATAAAGTCCCGGGCTGGGGGCTCGCCCTGGTGGAGGATGGCGTCACCACCCCGCACACAAGGAAGGAGCCTCGCTCTGACCACACCCCATTGGGTCCCACAGCCTGATCCCCAAACGCTTGCTCACACTCTTATCACCAGACCTCAGCTTTCACAACACTTTCTCTAAGGTCTCATCGCAAGCTTAATAACCTTCATGTTCATACTTGATTTTAAAAACACTTGTCAATCCAAAAGAATGGAGAGCAGGGACTGAGATATTTCTACACCCATGTTCATAGCAACGCTACTCAAAATTGCCCACAGGTAAAGCTAATCCTTTGACTGTGTGGATCACAATAAACTGTGGAAAATTCTGAAGGAGATGGGAATACCAGACCACCTGATCTGCCTCTTGAGAAACCTATATGCAGGTCAGGAAGCAACAGTTAGAACTGGACATGGAACAACAGACTGGTTCCAAATAGGACAAGGAGTACATCAAGGCTGTATATTGCCACCCTGCTTATTTAACTTTTATGCAGAGTACATCATGAGAAACGCTGGGCTGGAAGAAGCACAAGCTGGAATCAAGATTGGTGGGAGAAATATCAATCACCTCAGATATGCAGATGACACCACCCTTATGGCAGAAAGTGAAGAGGAACTAAAGAGCTTCTTGATGAAAGTGAAAGAGGAGAGTGAAAAGGTTGGCTTAAAGCTCAATATTCAGAAAACAAAGATCATGGCATCCAGTCCCATCACTGCATGGGAAATAGTTGGGGAAACAGTGGAAACAGTGTCAGACATTATTTTGGGGGGCTCCAAAATCACTGCAGATGATGATTGCAGCCATGACATTAAAAGACGCTTACTCCTTGGAAGGAAAGTTATGACCAACCTAGACAGCATACTAAAAAACAGAGACAAAATAAATAAATAAATAAAAAGCAGAGACATTACTTTGCAACACAGGTCCATCTAGTCAAGGCTATGGTTTTTCCAGTGGTCATGTATGGATGTGAGAGTTGGACTGTGAAGAAAGCTGAGCGCTGAAGAATTGATGCTTTTGAACTGTGGTGCTGAAGACTCTTGGGAGTCCCTTGGACTGCAAGGAGATCCAACCAGTCCATCCTAAAGGAGATCCGTCCTGGGTGTTCCTTGGAAAGCCTGATGCTGAGGCTGAAACTCCAATACTTTGGGCATGTCATGCAAAGAGTTGACTCATTGGAAAAGACCCTGATGCTGGGAGGGATTGGGGCAGGAGGAAAAGGGAATGACAGAGGATGAGATGGCTGGATGGCATCACTGACTAGATGGATGTGAGTCTGAGTAAACTCCAGGAGTTGGTGATGGACAAAAAGGCCTGGAGTGCTGTGATTCATGGGGTTGCAAAGAGACGGACATGACTGAACGACTGAACTGAACTGAACTGAACTGAAAGGAACCCAAGTGCTCACCAATAAACAGAAGGAGAAGCAAAATATGATCCCTACATACGACAGAGCACCACTCAGCCTTAAAAAGGAAAGACACCCTGTCCCTCGCTGCAGCACGGATGAACCCTGAGAAAGGACAGTGTGCTGAGTGAACGAAAGCAGCGACGGAGACACACACCGTGGCCCCACTTACACGAAGCCCTAGAGGAGCCAGATCCAGAGACAGAAAGTGCCGTGGGTGTTTCAGGGGATGCGGAGGGAGAGAACAGGGCGTTGCTACTCAGCGGGCACAGAATTGCCATTCTTCAAGCTGAAAAGAACTTGGAGTTGGCTTGCACAACAGTGTCAAGGTACCTAAGCTACTGAACTGGACACTCAAAAACGATTAAGGGACTTCCCTGGCAGTCCAGTGGTTAAGACTCCAGCTTCCACTGCAGGAGAGGGGGATTAAGGTTGGGGGCTACAAGTTCAATTCCTGGTCAGTAAAGTTCCACGTGCTATGAGGTGTGGCCAAAAAATAAATATATAAAATAAAACCTAAAACAGAGAATGAACAAAGACATTATCAAGACGTACATTTAATGTGTTTTTTAAGACATTATTAAGATGTACATTTAATGTTATGGGCATGTGTGTTAGTCGCTCAGCCGTGTCCGCCTCTGCCACTCCGTGGACTGTAGCCCACCAGGCCCCTCTGTCCATGGAGTCCACAGGCCGGAATACTGCAGTGGGTCACCACTCCCTTTTCCAGGGGATCTTCCCAACCCAGGGACTGAACCCAAGTCTCCTGCTTTGCAGGCAGATTCTCTACCTGTAGCTCAGATGGTAACGCGTCTGCCCACAATGCAGGAGACCTGGGTTTGATCCCCGGGTCAGGAAGACCGCCTGGAGAAGGAAATGGCAACGCGCTCCAGTATTCTTGCCTGGAAAATCCCATGGACTGAGGAGCCTGGTAAGCTACAGTTCATGGGGTCGCAAAGAGTCGGACACGACTGAGCGACTTCACTTCACTTCTTTACCATCTGAGCCGCCTGTTGTTAGGCACGTTATCCGTACTTTATCACAATAAAAACAAACAAACAAACAAAAGTACTTGTTGGGTAATTCCCCCCTTTTTCCTCAGCTACTCCACTGGGATGAATTGAAGGTCTGGTCCTGATTCCTGCTAAACGTAGACCCAGTGACCCTGGGAAATTCAGAAACGTTCTGAACCCAGCTTTCTTTGGTGATACTTGGGGATAATAAGAGTGACCCTATAGGATTGCATGAGAAGAGTTTTGTGAATTAAAACATGAATAACACCTAAAGAGATACTGAGGGTTATAAATCCGTTATACCCCGCACACCACTTAGAGCAAGGGTCAAACGTGGGAAAGGGATGGATGGATAAAGAGATGTGCCCTGGACAGCCACAGACCTGCTGTGCTGAGGCGGAATGGTGAGGTCAGTGAATGTGGNCCCTTATGGCAGAAAGTGAAGAGGAACTAAAGAGCTTCTTGATGAAAGTGAAAGAGGAGAGTGAAAAGGTTGGCTTAAAGCTCAATATTCAGAAAACAAAGATCATGGCATCCAGTCCCATCACTGCATGGGAAATAGTTGGGGAAACAGTGGAAACAGTGTCAGACATTATTTTGGGGGGCTCCAAAATCACTGCAGATGATGATTGCAGCCATGACATTAAAAGACGCTTACTCCTTGGAAGGAAAGTTATGACCAACCTAGACAGCATACTAAAAAACAGAGACAAAATAAATAAATAAATAAAAAGCAGAGACATTACTTTGCAACACAGGTCCATCTAGTCAAGGCTATGGTTTTTCCAGTGGTCATGTATGGATGTGAGAGTTGGACTGTGAAGAAAGCTGAGCGCTGAAGAATTGATGCTTTTGAACTGTGGTGCTGAAGACTCTTGGGAGTCCCTTGGACTGCAAGGAGATCCAACCAGTCCATCCTAAAGGAGATCCGTCCTGGGTGTTCCTTGGAAAGCCTGATGCTGAGGCTGAAACTCCAATACTTTGGGCATGTCATGCAAAGAGTTGACTCATTGGAAAAGACCCTGATGCTGGGAGGGATTGGGGCAGGAGGAAAAGGGAATGACAGAGGATGAGATGGCTGGATGGCATCACTGACTAGATGGATGTGAGTCTGAGTAAACTCCAGGAGTTGGTGATGGACAAAAAGGCCTGGAGTGCTGTGATTCATGGGGTTGCAAAGAGACGGACATGACTGAACGACTGAACTGAACTGAACTGAACTGAAAGGAACCCAAGTGCTCACCAATAAACAGAAGGAGAAGCAAAATATGATCCCTACATACGACAGAGCACCACTCAGCCTTAAAAAGGAAAGACACCCTGTCCCTCGCTGCAGCACGGATGAACCCTGAGAAAGGACAGTGTGCTGAGTGAACGAAAGCAGCGACGGAGACACACACCGTGGCCCCACTTACACGAAGCCCTAGAGGAGCCAGATCCAGAGACAGAAAGTGCCGTGGGTGTTTCAGGGGATGCGGAGGGAGAGAACAGGGCGTTGCTACTCAGCGGGCACAGAATTGCCATTCTTCAAGCTGAAAAGAACTTGGAGTTGGCTTGCACAACAGTGTCAAGGTACCTAAGCTACTGAACTGGACACTCAAAAACGATTAAGGGACTTCCCTGGCAGTCCAGTGGTTAAGACTCCAGCTTCCACTGCAGGAGAGGGGGATTAAGGTTGGGGGCTACAAGTTCAATTCCTGGTCAGTAAAGTTCCACGTGCTATGAGGTGTGGCCAAAAAATAAATATATAAAATAAAACCTAAAACAGAGAATGAACAAAGACATTATCAAGACGTACATTTAATGTGTTTTTTAAGACATTATTAAGATGTACATTTAATGTTATGGGCATGTGTGTTAGTCGCTCAGCCGTGTCCGCCTCTGCCACTCCGTGGACTGTAGCCCACCAGGCCCCTCTGTCCATGGAGTCCACAGGCCGGAATACTGCAGTGGGTCACCACTCCCTTTTCCAGGGGATCTTCCCAACCCAGGGACTGAACCCAAGTCTCCTGCTTTGCAGGCAGATTCTCTACCTGTAGCTCAGATGGTAACGCGTCTGCCCACAATGCAGGAGACCTGGGTTTGATCCCCGGGTCAGGAAGACCGCCTGGAGAAGGAAATGGCAACGCGCTCCAGTATTCTTGCCTGGAAAATCCCATGGACTGAGGAGCCTGGTAAGCTACAGTTCATGGGGTCGCAAAGAGTCGGACACGACTGAGCGACTTCACTTCACTTCTTTACCATCTGAGCCGCCTGTTGTTAGGCACGTTATCCGTACTTTATCACAATAAAAACAAACAAACAAACAAAAGTACTTGTTGGGTAATTCCCCCCTTTTTCCTCAGCTACTCCACTGGGATGAATTGAAGGTCTGGTCCTGATTCCTGCTAAACGTAGACCCAGTGACCCTGGGAAATTCAGAAACGTTCTGAACCCAGCTTTCTTTGGTGATACTTGGGGATAATAAGAGTGACCCTATAGGATTGCATGAGAAGAGTTTTGTGAATTAAAACATGAATAACACCTAAAGAGATACTGAGGGTTATAAATCCGTTATACCCCGCACACCACTTAGAGCAAGGGTCAAACGTGGGAAAGGGATGGATGGATAAAGAGATGTGCCCTGGACAGCCACAGACCTGCTGTGCTGAGGCGGAATGGTGAGGTCAGTGAATGTGGCACTCAGATCCCACCTGGCTCGGGTATCCTCTCATCCCGCTAGCCCTCAGCACTCTCAGCTCGCCCCTTCTCAGAAAACTGGGGGAAGCTTCAGTCAGACATCCTGCAAGGGCATCTGCAGTTTTATAAGAAGCATGGGGGAGGCAGAAAGTGGACGTTGCTCTGTCGTGTCTGACTCTTTGTGACCATGGACCGTAGCCCGCCGGGCTCCTCTGTCCTTGACATTCTTGGCAAGGATATTGGAGTGGGTTGCCATTTCCCTTCTCCAGGGGATCTTCCCGACCCAGGGATTGAACCCGGGTCTCCTGCACTGCAGGCAAATTTCTTACCATCTGAACCACCAGGGAAGCCCAGCTTACAGAGCACGTCCCCAAAAGAATAAATGCCAATGGTGGAAGCTTAGTCATCGACAGTTCAGCGCGTGAAAGACGCGCTGGAGTGGGGGCTGAAGGGAGAGTGTGGCTTCCGAGCAATCTCAGAAGCACAGCAAGCAGGTAGTGGGTCCAGCAGTGGGTCTGCTGATGGGGACGCCAGTGAGATAAAGCAAGTTGTCACCCTCAAGTCGTGCCGCCATTCTCGGAATAAGCAGCATGGCTGGATTTGGACTCTGGCTCTGCCCCCTGGCAGCTGTGTGCTCTGATTATTGTTTAACTTCCCTGTGCTTCGGCTTCCTCAACTGAAAAACCAGGATGGTGCTAAGAGCACCCACCTCACACATTTGTTGTAAGGGTTAAACGAGTCTTTGTTCACAGAGGGCGTAGTTAGTGCTTGGCACAAAAAAAGAGCTCTATAAATATTTGCCGAATAAAGCCTAGAAAAATGGGCAACCTCCAGACCTACCCCCTGGCTTCTCCATTTGCTCTCCCCGCCTCCATTTCCCCTGTCTCCCTGAGTCCCTGTGTAGAAAACGTTCCCTCCACCCTTGCCCTGACCACAAACAGATAAATCTTTCAGACCAGGTCCCTGGCTGCTAATAAAGCAGGCTTTCAGACCTCATTTTCTAGTTAGTTGCCTAATTTAGAGACCTTGTCAATTTGCATTACATAGAATTAATGCAATAGGACTTCAAAGCTCGTTGGAACCATGCCCTGCAGCCCAGAGCGGTGAATCTTCCGAAGTGGGTTGGAACAGTCATGAATTATTGGAGAGCCTGAAACTTCTTTGCTGATTCTCTTATGGTCACTGAACTCA
>SJYA01001440.1:353527-396680 GCA_006410615.1 Neotragus moschatus
GGGGGGGGGGGGGGGGGGGGGGTGGGGGGGATAACTGTATAGAAATACATGCCAAAAGTGTACTATTTTCTACCTGTAGATGGAAGTTGTGTGAAATTAAAAGTTTCCATCATAATGATTTGGGTTAGCCTAGTGCCATTGCTGCTCTTGGTCACTTTTTCCCCTCCTTTTCTTATTTTTTTAATCTAATAAACCTGTTTGAGTTTTAGATGAAATAATCAGAATGTACAAACAACGTGCACCCCAAATTTAAAATATAAAGATTAGAAGCCCCGTCGTGACCCTGCTGGTCACTGCTCCCACCTTACTTCTAGGGGCACAGAAGAGCTTGGACTTTTTTGCCCATCTACGTGACTGGACTCTTACTGAATGTATGGTCCTGTGTCTTTTTTCCCTCGACACCGGGTTTGCAAGATCCGGCCGCCGGATTGCTGTCTGCAGTTTGGTTTGTCGTTCTCACTGCTGTGTGGTATCCCACAGCGTGACGATACCACAGTTTATCCATGCATCCTGCTGCGTGGACATTGGTAGTTTCCAGCTTGGGGCCCTTTGAACAGGACTGCTCGGAACTTTCTGGCACACGTCTTTCAGTGAGTGTGTTTAGTCGCTCCTGTTGTGTATGGCTGTTGAAATCTCCCCTTTTTTTTTTTTTTTTTTTTTTTAAACAAGCCTCCTGCCCCTTGTTACAATGAGGCAGGGTAACCCAGAGTGGGGGGCAGGTGGGGAGGAGAAGGAAGGGGGATCCCCCTGCCTGACTTCCAGCCCCCACCTCCCTCCTTCCCCAACCGCCTCCCTCCTCCGCGTCCTTTGTGCCTAAGGCTCTCTCTCCTACCCGAGCCAGGGCTGCCTCCCCGAGTTTCCCTGGGGCTCCAGGTCCTGGGCTGAGGTGCTGCACTCACCTGCAGGTCAGAGGTCCTGGGTCCTCAGCAGAGCCCTCTGGACGCGGCCGCCCAGCCTGACGGACGCTCTGGCCCGGCCCTGTCTTCACGATTCCCCTGCTCAGCTGGACTTCTTCCTGTCTCCTGGGCTTTTGTCTTCCCAACAAACTTGTCTTAACTGCTTTTTGTAGATATGAGTGTGGGGCTTGAGGGCAGGATGTCTAGATTTAAACTTCGGTTCAGGGTTCTAGGTGTGTGGCCCATAATACATGCTGAGCTCAGGGACTCCCCCAGTGGTCCGGGGCTTAAGGCTTTGCCTCCCAAAGCAGGGGGCGTGGGTTTGATGCCTGGTCAGGGAGCTGAGATGCCAGAGGCCTCGTGACCAAACCCCAAAACATAAAACAGAAGCAATCATGTAACAAATTCAATGACTTAAAAAGTGGTCCACATTAAAAAAAAATCCTTAAAAACATATACTGAGCTCATAATATGACTGTTGGGTTAACTAATATAATACATTTATTATCTTGGTAGTCACTATTATATATGCTGTATAACATGCATGCTGCTTTTGCCTTCTAAGAGAAATTGTTTTGTTCTAATTCTTCAAAGTCAGCCAGTTCTTATCATAAAAATTACTTTGAGAATGCTATTGAGAAGTAATCACAGTCAGTCTGATTCTTTTGCCCTTTTTTGAATACAGTGTAAAGACAGAAGGGTTAGGAAATAGTCATGATATACTATTCAATTTATTTAAAGAGGCAAGATAATAATTTATATACACATACCTGTAGTTTTCATTTTAGAAAAATCAAAGAAATGTATAGAGAAAGAAACTACAAAGAAAGATATCAAAAGATAGCAATATTTCCCTCTGGATGGTGGTATTGTGGGTGATTTTTGTGGCATCCTTTTTATTTTTCTGTAGCCCCTGATATGTATAGACACACGTATGCATATACACACTTATATCTTTAGACACAAATAAAACACCACCCAGAGCCTCTTGATGAGAGTGAAAGAGGAAGAATGAAAAAGTTGGCTTAAAGCTCAACATTCAGAAAACGAAGATCATGGCATCCAGTCCCATCACTTCATGGCAAATAGATGGGGAAACAGTGGAAACAGTGTCAGACTTTATTTTTGGGAGCTCCAAAATCACTGCAGATGGTGACTGCAGCCATGAAATTAAAAGATGCTTGCTCTTTGGAAGAAAAGTTATGACCAACCTAGACAGCGTATTAAAATGCAGAGACATTACTTTGCCAACAAAGGTGCGTCTAGTCAAGTCTATGGTTTTTCCAGTGGTCATGTATGGATGTGACAGTTGGACTATACAGAAAGCCGAACACCAAAGAATTGATGCTTTTGAACTGTGGTGTTGGAGAAGACTCTTGAGAGTCCCCTGGACTGCAAGGAGATCCAACCAGTCCATCCTAAAGGAGATCAGTCCTGGGTGTTCATTGGAAGGACTGATGATGAGGCTGAAACTCCAATACTTTGGTCACCTGATGTGAAAAGATGACTCACTGGAAAAGACCCTGATGCTGAGAAAGATTGAAGGCAGGAGGAGAAGGGGTTGACAGAGGATGAGATGGTTGGATGGCATCACTGACTCAATGGACATGAGTTTGAGCAAACTCTGGGAGTTGGTGATGGACAAAGAGGCCTGGAGTGCTGCAGTCCATGGGGCTGCAAAGAGTTGGACCCAACTGAGTGACTGCAGTGAACCGACCTGATAATGCAATCACAATCAAAATTTTTAAGCTAGTCTGATTAGTGGAAAGGAAATCAAATCAATGGACTAGTCATCTGAGGGTGGAGTCAGGAACTGTTTTAGAATTAGCCTCCTGGGTTTCACTTCCTTTTTCAGTGCAAAACCAACTTGGGTTGCTGCCATGCCATGGGGACCAGGGGGAATGGGTCTGGGGCCAAGGTGACCCACTGGAGCACCTCTAGCCATCTGTACCATTTGGACAGTAAATACATGAGTGCAGCAAGCCCAACCTACAAAGGGCACGGTGACCAGGGACACAGACCCCTCGGAGATGCAAATCTGAGTCAAACCACTAGACAAGGCATCAGAGCAGCTGGGGTGCTGGCGGAGGGCGAGAGGAAGCTGGGACGGATGGCAGAGAGATGATGAGCACCAGGTGTGGCTCTAAGACGAGACGCAAGAGCAGGGCCTGGCCTGCCTTCCCCACCTCCCTCTCTCAGCTTCTGTCTGGAAAGAGGCCCCCGCGCTTCGGAAGGCATGAAGCGTGGACCCTACTGCTGTGATGTATCGCCTGTTTGCTTTCTGCGAGGGTTTATAGTACAGCAGTTCTTGTGTCCAAAGGAGTGGCAGCTCCAAATCTGTGGTTGAGAAACATCTCTCTGACAGTTGTTAAAGCGAATAACCTAGACCGGTACACATCCTCATGGAGAACGATCCAAAACAGATCCTGAGTGTAGAAAGCAAGATATAGAAAAATGCATCTCGAATGCAACCGTCTGTGTAAACTTGGTGCATGTACCGAACAGAGCCACACCTGGCTTGTGGATACATACGTGTTTACAGCAAGAGACGTAAACGTCCACCTGCGTAAGTATTTTGAATGTCATATTTTTCTGCTGCATAACAACCCCAGTGTCTTAGTGGGTTACAATAACGAACATTTACTCTCACTCACATTGCGTGAGGGCTGCAGGCTGGCCAGGCTCTGTTGGCCTGTGATGGGTTGTGTCCCACCTCCAAGAAAAACACAAGATGAGGTGGCAACAAATTATTATGGAAAAAATAATACAGTCTACCATCTACACCAAGCTTGCTAGGGGGACTGCCTCTGGACAAGCAGAAAAGAAGGGTGCAAACAGGAGTTTGTGAATAAAGGAAATGTTATCTAGAACTGCGACGTAACTTTAGAAAAGACTTGATGCGCATATGCCCGTTCTGGATGATGGAAACAGAGATTATTGTTGAATTACCCTTGGGAATTCGCTTTCTCCTTCTACAGAAATAGTAGATTGATAAGTGAAAGTGTTAGTCGCTCGGTGGTGTCTGACTCTTTGCGACTCCATGGACTGTAGCCCTCCAGGCCCCTCTGGCCATGGCATTCTCCAGGCAAGAACACTGGAGTGGGTAGCCATTCTAAAGGCAGAGTTGGGAGGGGGTGGTTAGGAGGCAGAATTCCAGGTAACATGATAAAGATGTGTGACCCGTAACTAAGAATAGAAATGGCATCATGGAGTTTCTTCAAAGCTAGAGAGTTCATGAGAACTGATGAACAATTACCTGTGAAGGGTGAGAGAGATGAGTCCAGAGTCCTCCGGAGAGGATTCCACAGTGGTGTCAGGGCTCCTGGCTCGGGAGTCTGTGTGGAGGAGTAACCATCCTCCAACCCAAGGAACAGAGACGAATCAGGTCATGGGGTGGGTGGGCCGGGAGGAGGCGATGCTTCTCCTTTCAAGGCATGGTTACAACCCTGAACCATTAATATTTTACTTTCGTTCATTTGTTTACTTATTTGTTCCTGTTCTTATTCTTTCTCACTACTGGTTAGCTAGCCAGGAGTACACACATTTAATTTTAGCCCCTCACTTGAGGCTGTGAGGTCTACAGAGATGAGGCCGATGAAATAGTGTAGGAGGGAACTGAATTGATCTGAAGAGGAAAGTGACCACAGTGACAATTCAGTGACTGGCTGGCACGCACAGACTGCAGACCAGACTTCTTAACTTCACTGAGGACACTCAGGTCCCACCTTTAATTACACGTCTGCATTTATTTAATATGAACCTGAAGCTTCTACAGAGAGATGCTTCCATGAGCGCCTGCTAGACAACAAAACAAGTCATAATTTAGCATCTCGGTCCTTGTGAACTTCTTTTGATTCGGAGTTCGTATTTGAACCCACCGTTAATTTCTCTCCATCTTTTTATCTCACCTTCAGCCATCCTGGAGGGAGTCCCCTTGCCCTTACTCTTAAAGACTTCCTTTGGGAAGTTTAAACAAACCAACAGTTAATCTGCAGATTGTAAAAAAAAAAAAAAAAACCTCTCCAACCTTTTCACATGATGAAATAACAAACAAAAGAAAAACAGACAGCTGCAGCTGGCTCTGTGTATAGAAATAAATCCTGAACAACAAAAGGACTACTTTTTCTGCTCAAAAGCCAGCCCTGCGTTGCACCTCACCGTGTCTTAGCTCCTCGTCACACAGCCGGCCTGAGGGAACGACTAGAAGCTGATGGCTAACTCCCTCCCCTCCCCTCTGAGTCCATGTCATCCCACGGCCCCCTCCACCATCACCTGCTCTTGGCCTCGTGTTTCCAGCAGTGAAGTGCTCCGATCTTATGCCACTTGAGAACGGTGCCGGAAGAAGCAGCGGCCCTAGGCTCGCCTGGACCTCACCTGCTGCTTCCAGCCCAACAGCAGAGAGAACAAAGGAGAGGCGACGCTGGGCTTGGAACCCGGGCTCTCTGCTCCATTTTGTGGTTTTGAGCCTTTCAGAGGCTAGAATATGTCATCTATAAAACGGGGAGAGTGACGACCACAATCCAGACTTTCTGTGAGAATCAAATGAAGTCACGTCTTGTGAAAATGCTCGTTTTAGAGCAGGGCTTCCTGGAAAAGGGAAAGGCTACCCCTCTCGTATTCTGGCCAAGAGAATTCCATGGACTGTATGGTGTCATGGGGTCTCAAAGAGTCAGACAGGACTGGGCGACCTTCACTTTCTCAGACAAGGTGCGTGTACACAGCGCTTCCCAGGTGGCACTAGGGGTGAAGAACTCACGTGCCAGAACAGGAGATGCAAGAGACGCGGGTTCTGTCCCTGGTCAGGAAGACCCCCTGGAGGAGCGCACGGCAGCCCGCTCCAGTGTTCGTGCCTGGAGAATCCCATGGACAGAGGAGCCTGGCGGGTTACAGTCCATAGCGTCACACAGAGTCGGACACGACTGAAATGACTCAGCACGCACACACATATCTGTGGGAATGGAAAACAGATTCTGATTCTGTAGTTCAGGGGCGGAGCCCGAGACTCTGAATTTCGCACAAGCTCCCCGGGCACGCCACAGCTGCCGGTCCATAGGCGGCAACTTGAGTCACAGGCTGCTTGCTGTGCTGCCCACTATGAGAGCCACTGGCCACGTGTGGCCATTTCAACTTAACTCTAAATTAATTTCAAATCCAGTTAATTGCAGTAGCAGTATTTCAAGGGGTCAGTAGCCACCCGTGGCTGATGGCTCCCATACTGAACAGCACAGAGGACATGTCCATCACTGCCGAGGACCCTACTGCACTTTGCTGTGTGCACAGAGATGCTAGAGAGCCGTTCACAACACTCAGTACCCAGTGAGCACGTTCCACAGGCCGGACAATGATACCCAGGTGAGCAAAATGACCAGATTCTTGCTCTCACGGAACTTACCGTCTAGTGATTATTGAGAAAATGTAAGAGGTCCTTATCAGATGGACTTAGACAAGGTTGCTGCTGTAGCTGCTAAGTCGCTTCAGTCGTGTCCGACTCTGTGTGACCCCATAGACGGCAGCCCCCCAGGCTCCCCCGTCCCCGGGATTCTCCAGGCATGGCTGCTATCCCATAAATAGGCAATCTGTTCTATGGCGGCGTCACAGAGGAGCCAAGCACTTCATTCTGTCTTCCCAAAGCACAACTACTCAGATAACTATAAGTGAAGAAATAATCTGAAGATTTTACTGAAAGTTTCTTAAAAGGATGGTAAAGGGGTGCTTATGTTACATAGCAAAGAGCACTTTTAATATTAGTTTTCTTTTTCACCTTTCAATTACACAAGTCATAAATGGCAAATAGGATTTTACCTGCCTCCCACCCCTAACACCGCCCAAATATCCCATATACTTCTTCTGAAGTCTTTCTCTTCCTGGCCACCCGCTACAGAGACCTTCCCCAATGTCTCTGCTTTTTTTTTTTTTTTTTCATGCAGAGAAACTGATCTCTGCCCATCTTCTCAAGGTGTGTGTCCCTATGCCACTTCTCTGGGTCTCACCATGGCTTTCATCAGAGTTGAGAGGTGAAGTCCTCCTGCCCTCCCGTCGCTGACCATGGAACATTCACGGTGTGCTGAGGCCATAGTGACTCACAGGAGCCAATAACCACCATCTTTTCTCAACTTTGCACTCAGTGATCTTAAACACTGGAAAGCTCACAGCTGGGCGTGGTGGACTATCAAAACCACAGCAGTTGGCACAGGCAATAAATCAGGGCTCCTTGCCCCCAGAGAGCCAGTTCCTGGCTCACAGCTGGGTGTGGAGATTGTGGGGAGATCACCTAGTTCCCAGTATAATTTAGGACTCATTTGGAAGAGCCTTATTTTGAAGCCCCAGATGCATCTTTCTCTCTGTTGCCTACTGTGGAATCTGACCTGGGAAGCTTGCCCCACTTCTCTGAAGGAGACCCTACCCTACTATGTGTAGGAGAAGCAGCCGAAGACGACTCGGTTCAGATGACACCAAGTGGCTCAAAGACACCACTTCCTGGTTTAAGACAGAGAGAGTCCAGTCTAGACAGATGCCAGGGAAGCAGTGAGACGTGACCCAACACCCCAACGCACCGCACCCCTACAGACAGGTGGTACTAGACGCTCCCCCGCCTGCAAGTGCTCTTTGCGTTTGATGATCAAGCCAGTTGAATTCATTTCTTCTCTGGACCTTAAACTGAAAACCAAAACTGGGCAGAGGTGAGAAAGGAAAACTGGGCTTCCTTTTTGGGTCTTCCAGCTGTCCTCGGTGGGCCATAACCACCACAGAACATGCTGGAAGTGGGGAACACTGAGAACTAGGCAACAGGCACCTCTGCTCAGAACTGGGGGTGGGGTGGGGAATTGAGCACGATGTGAAAGTCGTTTGGGGGCCTCGACAGAAGCTCTGGGTGTCGCAGCCCCCGGCCAGCTGTGCTGCAGCTGTATTTTCTTTCTTTCAGAGAAAGGACATCAGGGACTGAGGTTATCAGCTCCTCAGGACTGCAGGGGGAAACGCCTCGGAACCGACTGCCGCCTCCGCTCCTGTTCTTCTACTTCGCTGTTTCCTCTGAAGGCTGACCTTGACATTCAGGGTAGCCTCCTCTGCTTTGGCTTGAAGTCCTGGATGCAGAGACGGAGAGTAGGGAAACGCCCACTGTGATTCATCCTACAGTTTCAGCAGGGCCCCAGGCTCACCCACTCACACCAGCACTGAATGTGAGTTCTCCCCTAACCCCCTGCATCCCAGGGCTTCAGTGAAGGGACCACAAGGCTGGAGGCAGCTCCCGGGGACTGGGGGCTGCCCCTGGCTGAGATGTTAGGAGACAAGGGAAAGAAGTGCCTCTGAAAAGCCTGTGTACCACAGTGAAGAGAAACCCCAGCTCGCCGCAACTAGAGAAAGCCGGTGCACAGGAACGGCAACCCAGCACAGCCAAAAATAAAGAAGCAAATTAAAAGGGCACAAGAGAATTAAAAAATAAGAAGCCCCTCTGAAAAGGGTGCGACCCAGGGATGACCCTTCCCAGGCCCCTGGGCCCTCGAATCATTCTCCTGCCCCTTTAGCCTGTTTGGATCAATTATGGGCTCCTTCTCTCATGATTACAGCCTAGAAAGGCCAATTTTTCAATGAGTCGGCACCTGAATGGAGGCTGCACTTTTTCACAGTGCAGTTTGGTTTCTAATAGCCTAATTAACTAAGATGGCCAACTCTTGAATCCACATGCTTGTAAGGCGGTGTTAGTGCTACAGAGGGGAGACGTCTTTATAAGGTGGCCCACTTAAAGCTGATCCAGACAGAGCATGTTAACTAGGGGCTCCGTCTCTGTCTCCATTTTCCTATCATGAAAGAGACATATTAGTACTTTCCACAGAGAACTAAGATAAGGATTAAGTTAGTCACGCATACGGAGCAGAGGACAGCGTCTGGCACGCAGGAGAGGATCAGAATTCGCTAATTACTGGAGCTGTGGTTGTGCTTGTCTACTGTTCTATCTGACCAAAGGGGTACTGTGTCAGCAGCCCCCCGAGGACTGGCTGCTAAAGGGTCACTGAGATGATTCCACGTGGACAGAAACAGAATCACTGGCGACAGTCAGTTAATAGCTGGCTCAGGCAGCTCAGGCAGCTGTGATAAAACTGCCACGGGCTGCGTGGCTTAGATGGCGGACACGGCTTTCTCACATTCCAAAGTCCGGGAAGTCCAAGGTCAAGACGCACATTCAATGTCCGGCGCAGTTCCGTCCTGGTTTGCAGACTGCTGCTATTTTTGCTGTGTCCCCACACGGTTGAGGACGTATTAAAAAGCAGAGACATCACTTTGCCAACAAAGGTCCATATAGTCAAAGCCGTAGCTTTCCCAGTAGTCATGTGCAGACTTGAGAGCTGGACCATAAAGAAGGCTGAACACCAAAGAACCGATGCTTTTGAACTGTGGTGTTGGAGAAGACTCTTGAGAGTCCCATGGACTGCAAGGAGATCAAACCAGTCCAACCTAAAGGAAATCAGCACTGAATATTCATTGGCAGGATTGATGCTGAAGCTGAAGCTCCAATAGTTTGTCCACCTGATGCGAAGAACTGACTCATTAGAAAAGACCCTGATGCTAGGAAAGATTGAGGGCAAAAGGAGAAGGGGATGAAAGAGGCTGAGATTGTTTGATGGCATCACTGACTCAATGGAAATGAGTCTGAGCAATCTCTGGGAGACAGTGAAGGACAGGAAAGTCCGGAGTGCTGCAGTTCATGGGGTCGCAGAGAGCTGGACGCAGCTTAGCAACTGAACATCAGCAACATATGGCTGAGAAGGAGAGATTCTCTCTCTGGCTTCTCCTTTATAAGGGCACTAATCCCACTTATGAGGGCTCAATCCTCATGACCCAATCACTTCCCAAAGGTCCCACCTCCCAATACCATCTCACTGGGGCCTAGGGCTTCAACATATGAACTGGGTAGGCACGTGGGACGCAGATATTCAGTCAGTCCATAGCAAAGGCAGAGCTCGAAAGTCACCTTACATGGAGGTCTTCCCCAACCACTGCTGAAATATCACACACACACACACACACACACACACACACACACACACACATCATGGCCTTCCCTATTCTGATACGACATTCATCACCCCTGATAACATTATAAAATCATTGTGTGAGGTCTGCCTTTATTGTCAACCTCCAACCTGACTATGAGCTCAACAAGGGCCAAAATTCTGTCTGTCTTGTTGGCTGCTTCATCTCTAGAGCCTAGAATGGGGCTGGCAATGTCAGGCCTCAACGAACATTTGCTGCCCAAAGGAATGAGCGAGTGAGTGGGCATCGTGTTCTGTGCTGTGGTCCAGTCCTTAGGCAGAGATGAGTAGTGAACTTCAGAAGCAAAGAGCACCGGGACTTCCCTGGTGGTTCAGTGGTTAAGACTCTGCCCTTCCACTGGAGGGGGTGCAAGTTCCATCCCTTCTTGGGGAGCTAACATCCCACATGCCCTGCGGCTCGACCAGGAGATAAAATGAATAAATAAATAGACCTGTATTCATGGACGACTACAATAAAAAGAGAGATTATATTTAATTTTTAAAAACCCAGAATACTAAGGGAGTGTTATTTTCAAACAAAAAAATTTCTGTGTCGTGTGGGAACGGGGTCATATGTGGCAATAAGTTCGGGGCAGCAAAACACAGCTACCTCCAGAATAAAGAAGCAGCGTGTGGTGCGGGTGGGGGCTCGCTGCTGCGACAGCCACGGCGCGTGTGGAGGATGGAACCGGCAACCGGCAGCGCTGGGCGGTGCCCTGGCGCCAGCTTCAGCAGACGGTGGCGGCGGCACCCTGCCACGGCGGAGCTCCCGCAGCTGATGCCGTCTCCTGCAGCGCCGTCGTGGTGGAACCGGGAGTCGATGGCGGCGGCCGCCTGAGTGGCAGGCACAGCCATGCATGGCGGCCCTTGAGCTTTCAAGGGTGCCAGACCCTTCAGCAGCGGAGCCAATAGGAAGGCCACGGGAGGACCAGCCTCAGAACCCCCCAGGGTGGGTCCTGCGAAGCAGAGTCCCAGAGAGGACCCTATCGGCTGAAAGCTGACGTGCAGCAGCACTCGGAAACACTCCACAAGGCCCAGGAGGATACTGTAGAGCGAGTAAATGACCCGTAACTACGGAAGGAGCAGGAGCCAGAGGGACCCTGTTTTCGTAACAGGGCCCTGGTACAGAGGAGAAAACTTGGATTCAACATTGTGCTTGGATGGAACATCATCTGTGGTCAACGCAGAGAGCAAACACATG
This sequence comes from Neotragus moschatus, assembly GCA_006410615.1. Lineage (NCBI taxonomy): Eukaryota > Metazoa > Chordata > Mammalia > Artiodactyla > Bovidae > Neotragus > Neotragus moschatus. The sequence continues at coordinate 364,654 of SJYA01001440.1, forward strand.
GACATCAAGAGGGAAACGGTGGGGGGGGGGGCGGGGAGGATGAATTGTGAGCCTGGGGTTGGCATATATGGACTACGATGCATAAAGCAGGTCACTAACGGGGACCTACTGTATCGCTCACAGAACCCTGCTCAGTGCTCTGCGGTGACCTAAAGTGGACGGAAATCCAGAACANGGGGGGGGGGGGGGGGCGGGGAGGATGAATTGGGAGCCTGGGGTTGGCATATATGGACTACGATGCATAAAGCAGGTCACTAACGGGGACCTACTGTATCGCTCACAGAACCCTGCTCAGTGCTCTGCGGTGACCTAAAGTGGACGGAAATCCAGAACATGCGTGCGTGTTGCCGATCCACTCTGCTGGACAGCAGAGGCTAGCACAACATTGTAAAGCGACGGCATTCCACAAAAAATTAATTTAAAGCAAAAACACATCACCTCTGGTCCTCAGCCACTTTCGCGAGCTCTCCTCAGCAAGAGCAGAAAAATTCCTTTTGTTTCCACTGACTGGCAAGAAGGACTCACCAAGGTGAGGAGGAGAGAGGGAGGTAGCCGCCGCTCCTTTGGTGGCCCTGCTGGTGGCTACCCAGCAGAAACGCCAGAACACGGGCACCCCTTCAGGGGCAGCAGCAGATTTCTGCACTTTTTGGACTCAAGAGAGCATCATACCTACTGCTTTCTGCTCCCCCAGCCCTCCCAAACATCTTGTGACCTAATTCCTCTGTGAAATTTCTCTCCATCTAAAGACCTAGAGGGGCTTTCTGCCTTCTGACTGATAACCCTGACTGGTAAAAATAAGTATCATCCATTTCAGGAGGGGAGGACGCATGGGCACCGTGGCTGACTCAGGTCGATATATGGTGAAAACCATCACTATATTGTAAAGTAATTAGCTTCCAATTGAAGTTAACTAATTTAAAAAAAATAAACTATGTAGTGTTAAAAAATATGTATCATGCATTTCTTTAATGGTTCTTGGTTTTTAAAATCTTGTAATCATCTTGTTTAAATCCTACTGCAACTCAATAAGGTTGACAAGGCAGGGATCATTGTGACAATCTTACAAACAAGAAAAATCCAAAACAAACAACGTAACCTCACACCCAACAAACTAGGAAAGAAGAAAAGGCAGAGGCAGAAGTTGGTAGGAGGAAAGAAATCACAAAGATCAGAACAGAAATAAATGGAATAGAGTCTAAAGAAGCAATAGAAAAATCAATGCAACTAAAAGCTGGTTCTTTGAAAAGATAAACAAAATTGATAGCCTTTTAGCCAGACTCATCAAGAAAGAAAGGCAGAGGGCTTCAATCAATAAAATTAGAAATGAAAAAGAAGTTACAACCGACACCACAGAGATAAAAAGCATCATGAAAGACTACTGCACGCAGCTCTGCCAAGAAAACAACCCGGCAGAAACGGACAAATTCTTAGAGAGATACGTTCTCCCTACTCTGAACCAGGAAGAGAGAGAAAATAAGAACACACCCATCACAAGTCCTAGACCGGAAACGGGTTTAAAAACTCCCAGCAAACAAAAGTCCAGCTCAGTCGGCTTCAAAGGTGACTTCTATCAAACACTTGGAGAAGCGCTAACACCGACCCTTCCGAAACTGTTTCCGAGGGGATGTTCTTTATCTGGGGAGGCAGTGAGAGTTTCTGAGGCCCAGGACCCGAAGGTAGAGCAGGAAGGGAGACCTCGGCAGCAGTTTAGAATGGGATCGGCTGCTCCCGCGTCATCAAGGACAAGCGAAACAGCCGCTACGCAGATGTCACGGCGTCATCTTTTGCAAGAGGGTAGACAGACCTGAATCCGGCAAGGAACCGCGCAGGCGTGAGTGCCCCCGCACGCACCCGTCCCCTCCGCGGACCCCCCTTCAGCTCCGCCGTCTCCCACCCGCCCGCTCCTCCAATCAGTCACTCTTCCGGCCTGTTCACTTGACGCCCAAGTGCCAGCTGCGATACTTTGCTACCGGCCTTTTCAAGGTTCTGTACTGTACGATTAAACATTGTTATTTTTGAGCTTGTTTTTTTATGTAAAGCAACACAAAAGTATGTTAAACTTTTTTAAAGGTGAAAGGGAAAGGGAAGCCGCTCAGTCGTGCCTGGCTTTTTGCGACCCCATGGACAGTAGCCTGCACCAAGCTCCTCTGTCCATGGGATTTTCCAGGCAAGAGTACTGGAGCGGGTTGCCATTGCCTTCTCGAGGGAATCTTCCCGACCAGGGATCGAACCCAGGTCTCCCGCATTGTAGACAAATGCTTTACCATCTGAGCCACCAGAAAGTAGTATTAACCCATTACAGTCCAGTACTCTTTAGCCGATTGTGTTCAGTACCTAGGCTGAATTGTTGGATTTAACAAAATTGGACTGACAGATGAGCTCAGGACGGAACTCATTTCTGTGTAGGGGACTTGTGTTTACAACTGCTCTTTTGTAAAGTCATTATTTGCTAATTCGATTACCTTTGTCACAGCTGGGCCTGTTCCACTTGACTGATTTTTCTTCTGGGTATGGCTCACCTCTTCCTCGTTGTTCATGTGTCGACTAGTTTTTCTTTTTTCAAACTTTAAACTTTTTATTTCGCATTAGGATATAGCAGATTAGCAGTACTGGGATAGTTTCAGACGAACAGCCGAGGGACGCAGCCATAGATACACGTGTACCCACTCTCCTCCAAACCCCCTCCCTTCCAGGCTGGCACATGGCACTGAGCGGAGCTCCGCGTGCTGTACAGGAAGTGCTTGTCGGTTTCCATTTTGAACACAGCAGCGTGTGCATGACCTTCCCAGACTCCCTGACGGTCCCTCCCCTCGGCAACCTTCAGTTCGTTTTCTAAGTCTGTGAGCCTCTTTCTGTTTTGTAAGTAAGTTCATTTGTACCGTTTCTTTTTAGATTCCACATATAAGGGATGACCTATGATATCGGTGACTAACTTTTAATTGGATGCTGAACTTTGTGCATGTTACATCGTCGTGTCTAGATTTTGCTGTTTTCCAAAAAACGGTGAAGTCTGTGTATTTTAGGACTCACGAACATGCTCTCAGAAGAGAACTCACTCATATGTAGGAGACTTACTACACAGAATACCATTTCTGCCAGGCATTTCAAAACGTCCCCTTCAGTCGCCAGGAACCCAATGTAGAAACACTGCCACGGCATTACACATGCTTGGGGCTCTGTGAAAAGGAGACGGCTCACACTGGGACAGAATATAATACCATCAAGCAGCGTGCCACTATACGTGTAAGTGAGAGGCCTTAAGAGCTTTATTTTACGTGCTTACGCAGCATCCTACTGGGGTATTTTACAGCCCAAATGTCTTTACAAGTTTCTGGTTGCCAAATAACCTGACTTCTGCTTAACAGCAATATTGTTTTGGTAGCTCTGCTCTCCAAGAGTGTGTGAGCAAATTGGATTTTGATAAATCAGCCATCATCCCCCCCATTGACTTAAATCATAACTTACAGAGGTTTTGTTTTTAATTCCTAATTCATTTGCAGCACTGACACTTCACTGAGCATGTCCCTGCTTCCTCTACCCTGCCTGCATCAGTTAGAGTTCTCGGCTGAGAAAAATAGAAGGCATTCTATCAGTTTACACAGAAAAGGGAATGCATTAGAGGATATGAGGTCACTTACAGAAATTCCTGGAGGGCCAGAGTCAGACTGAAAGTTTATGAACATGTGAGTCACGCTGCAGGGCAGCTCTGGCAAAGATGGTCAGGGGATATAGATCCGTGGTCCTCTGGTGAGCCCAGGTTCTGGGTGCCAGCCCTCTCCATCTGGTTGTTTTGTTTTTTGCTTTTAATTTTATTTTATGGCCATACCCCCATAGCATGCAGGATCTTAGTTTTCCTGACCAGGGATCAAGCTCCTGCAGTGAAGGTGTCGAGTCTTAACCACTGGACCACCAGGGACATCCGTCTCCCTTTGCTTTAAATAGGTGGACACCTCGCCCCCCTTGTTCTCTGAAAACTGGATTCTGGGAAGCAACTGATTACTCACATTGCTTTCTTCCAATTTCAAGTGTTATGTGGGAGAATGATTGTAGAAGTCAGGACCACAGGCTGTACCCTAGCTTCAAGGGAGGCTGAGAAAGACAGGCTGGCTTCTGTGTAAATTGGTAGGGAGGGATTTATATCATGGGATATTCCTCCCACAATGTGGATGGTCGTGTGTGTGTGTGTGTGTGTGTGTGTGTGTGTGTAGTATATGTGTGTTATTAGCTCAGTCATGTCCAACTCTTTGTGACCCCATGGACTGTCCATGGGGTTCTCTGTCCATGGGATTCTCCAGGCAAGAATACTGGAGTGGGTTGCCATGCTCTCCTCCAGGGGATCTTCCTGACCAGGGATGGAACCTGGGTCTCCTGCATTGCAGGCGGGTTCTTTCCCGTCTGAGCCGCTAGGAAAGACTGGGATGGTCATAAACCCTGATAATTGGCTATTACACACCTTCTTTACACAACCCCTCTGTCAGTGTAAACAAAAGCCTTCAAAGTGGACTTAACGAGAAACTTCACAAGCACCCACCATTTCATGGAAACAAAAATGTGTTTGGGACTGTGTGGAAGTTTATTTGTGTGGAAAATCAGTTTCATACACAGAATTTACCTCTGAAGAAGCTGGTAGCCTGGAAGCGTGCTCTGTCGCTCAGTCGTGTCCAACTCTTCGTGACCCCATGGACTGCAGCCCACCAGGCTCCTGTGTCCATGGGATTATCCCAGCAAAAATACTGGAGTGGGTTGCCGTTTGCTCCTCCAGGGTATCTTCCCGACCCAAGGATCAAACCCCCATCTCCTGGGGCTCCTGCATTGGCAGGTGGATTCTTTACCACTGAGCCACCTGGGAAGCCCAAAGGAGCTAATTACTTAGCTGAAAAAACAACCAATTGGATGGTACTAAGGATGGTAAGTCACAGTAGAGTAGGCCTTTGACAGTCGGGAAGACAGTGTCTGCAGATCTTTGACCTTCCCAAATTTGGAAATATGGATAATGTGTTCACTGAGAACCACAGGTTTCCTGGGCAGATCCCCATTGACTTTTCATTTATATTTTCTCCTTAATCTGCTGCCATTTTCAACAAAGAAACCAGGTTTATTTCATTTTCTAAGAATACAGGAAACAATGACCAAAGAGCCACAAGGGAAGTTGAGATGGCAGTGCCCGGTGACAAGCTAAGCCTACTCACTGTCACAGTCACTGAGGATCGAGTCACAGTGCTTAAAGACTCAGTGGGGACTTCCCTGGTAGTCCAGGGGTTAAGCATCTGCCTTGCCATGCAGGGGACGTGGGTTCCACCCCGGGTCGCAGAACAAAGATCTCACCTGCCACAGAACAGCCAAGTCCACATTCTGCAGCCAGCAGAGGCCCCACACCACAACAAAAGAATCTGTGTGTCACAAGGAAAGCTCCCACAACACAGCAAAGAGCCAGTGCAGCCAAACAATAAATAAGAAAACATAAAAAAAAAAAAAAAAGTAGTGACAGAAAGCCAGGGAAGTTTCAATGTGGGAAGCAAAAAACCTAAACTTTCCACACTGCTAAGTCACTTCAGTCGTGTCCGACTCTGTGCGACCCCATAGATGGCAGCCCACCAGGCTCCCCCGTCCCTGGGATTCTCCAGGCAAGAACACTGGAGTGGGTTGCCATTTCCTTCTCCAATGCATGAAAGTGAAAAGTAAAGTGAAGTCGCTCAGTCATGTCCGACTCTTAGCGACCCCATGGACTGAGGCCTACTAGGCTCCTCCATCCAAGGAATTTTCCAGGAAAGAGTACTGGAATGGGTTGCCATTGCCTTCTCCAAAACTCCTTCCCATAGCTTATAAGAAATAGTATGATCCGGGGGTCTCCCCTTCATTCACTACTGTCCTGCCTCTCCAGGCGTCTCTCTGCTCCGCTAACCACTGACTTTCCCTGCCTCGGGGCCTTGGCACTTGCTGCTCCCTTTGCCCACAGTGACCTTCTCCACTGACCTTTGTGTGGCTAGTTCCTGCCCCCATTTAGATCTCAGATCACATGGCACTTCCTCCAAGAGAGCCTGCTCTGCACCAGGGTAAAGGGCCGCCCCTCCCTCTGCTCTGTTTCTTTGAGAGTACTCACTGTTATTGGCAGTTATTCACGTATTTGTTTCCAGTTAACTGTTGGTCTTCTGCCTCTGAAACACCAGCAGGAATCTTGTCTGACCAGGTCCCGGGACCCCAGTTGGCGCACATTAGGTGCTTAATAGCTTTGGACGGAATGAGTGAGTTCAATCTCAAAGGTCAGTAAATGTTTGCAAAGAAGGAAGCCAAGGACAGGTATTCTATGCTGAGAGCATAGAAGGGCGAACGTAATAAGGAGCACTGAGGAATAAAACAGCTTGACACTCTGCACAAGAGGCCGAATGCAGGCAGACAGAGGGCGAGGGGGTCCGCGGGCCTTGCAGAGGAGCGGGAGCGGAGTCCCGTGGGGAGCGAGGCGCGATCGCTGGGTTCTGACTCAAGAAGGCGGCCTACTGAAAAGGGACTAACCTGTGGAGATCAGGACAGTAGAAGCAGAGGGGACTTGCCCTCAGACTGGAGACCTTGCAGTGGCACAGTGCTGTGCCACCATATGGGTTTGATAAACACTATGTGAGAGGCATTGGAGCAGGAGAAGCTGGAGTCAAGGAGATGAACTAGGAGCTGAACAAATCCAGACAATATATCAAGACAGTGTCATTCACGAGGAGAAATAAGGAGCCAAGAGATCTTTTTCACAGCGTTAATTTTTTTTTTAACTGGAGTATTATTGTTGCCTTAAAATGTTTTGTTAGTTTCTGCTGGGCCTGTGTGTGTGTGCTCAGTGGCGTCGGTCATGTAACCCTATAGACGGTAGCCCGCCAGTCTCCTCTTTCTGTAAAACTCTCCAGGCAAGAATACTGGAGTGGGTTGCCATGCCCTCCTCCAGGGGCTCTTCCCCCACTCAGGGACTGAACTGGTGTCTCCTGCTTTGCAGACAAATCCTTTACCGCTGAGCCCCTGGGGAGGACCATTCAATCCTAAAGGAAATCAGTCCTAAATATTCATTGGAAAGACTGATGCCGAAGCTGAAACTCCAATACTTTGGCCACCTGATGTGAAGAGCCAACTCATTGGAAAAGACCCTGATGCTGGGAAAGATTGAAGGCAGGAGGGGAAGGGGTCGACAGAGGATGAGATGGTTGGATGGCATCACCACCTCAATGGACATGAGTTTGAGCAAGCTCCTGGAGTCCGTGACGGACAGGGAGGCCTGGCGTGCTGCAGTCCACGGGGTCTCAAAGAGGCGGACACACTGAGCAACTGAACAACAACAACAAAGGATTTGGTGACAGATTGACTGTTGGAATTTTTTTTTAATGGTTGGATTCTGGTGAGACCCTTCTTCCAGACTGCTGACTTCTGGTTGCAACATTCCATGGCAGAACAGGGGCTGGAGAGCTCTCTGTGGCCTCTTTTACAGGAGAACTAATCTGATCCATGAGGACTCCATCCTCATCAATGAATTATCCCCCAAAACCCCATCTCCAAATACCATCACACTGGGATTAGAGGTCAGCGTATGAATCTGGAGGAGGACACAAGCTTTCTGTCCATTGCACTGGCCTTCACCCTCCCTTTTCCTGTCAGGCTCCCGCCTACCTGTGGAGCCTGGTTCTCCAGCCTTCTCTCCCTTTCTGTGATCTGTCTCACCTCTTTCTGATACATTCACTGTCCACTCAAGTTAACTTGTGTTATTTCAGTTATATTCCCTGGAGAATGACTTGGTCAGAGGAGCCTGGTGGGCCACAGTCCACAGGGTCACAAGGAGTTGGATATGACTTGGTGACCAAACCGCCATTTCAATTACACGCAGCCAGAAACCCTGACTGTTCTAGTACCTAATAAAGAGATTCACAAAATAAGACAAAAAACAAATAAAACAAAACCCAAGATGTTTGACTGTTACCTGAAGAACTCGAAGCAGTGACAGTAAGTAGGTAAGCTTTCTTCCGAGGATATATGATTTGCAGCTATACTTTAAAAGACTCCTGAGCAGGAATTCCTGTATTCAAAATGAATGTTAACAAAAAGTAGCCCCTGAAATGGTAGTCAGATGCCAGCCCATCCTGCTCCAATACTGCCTATATTCCTGTAGGTTAAACCAGAGCAATAATAATCAAGTATTAATAGTTGTGGGCAACGGATACCGATAGGTGCCCAAGAAATAGCTGAGATGTAATTCAAAGGTCATAGGTGGGACTTCCGTGGTGGGCCAGTCATTAAGAATCTGCCTGCCAACAGCAAACACATGTTCAGTCCAGGGTCTGGCAAGATCCCATGCTGCGGGCAGCTGAGCCCGTCCCTCATAACTGCTGAGCCTGGGTTCAATAGCGCCTGCTCTGCAGCAAGAGACGCCGCCAGAGCAAGGAGCCTGCAGCCTGCAGCTGGAGGGCAGCCCCGCCGGCTGCGGCTAGAGAGAACCCGCGCAAGCAACGAAGACCCAGGGCAGCCAAAAGTGATACCGAGAACAATGCTTGTCTTAAAAAGTCATAGAAGGCCCCCAGAGATAAAAAGTTGGGCTGTTATATAGCTGTTAGAAGACATGAGTTGTTACATAGAAATTGAATTCTTTTTTCATTTTTTTTTTTTTTTAAAGGGCAGGTTGGAGGTACTTAATTGGTAAGTACCCCCAACTGGAAGAAGCACGAGCTGGAATCAAGACTGCCTGGAGAAATATCAATCACCTCAGATATGCAGATGGCACCACCCTTATCGCAGAAAGTGAAGAGGAACTAAAGAGCCTCTTGAAAGTGAAAGAGGAGAGTGAGAAAGTTGGCCTAAAGCTCAACACTCAGAAAACGAAGATCATGGCATCCGGTCCCATCACTTCATGGGAAATAGACGGGGAAATAGTGGAAACAGTGTCAGACTTTATTTTTTTTTTGGCTCCAAAATCACTGCAGATGGTGACTGCAGCCATGAAATCAAAAGACGCTTACTCCTTGGAAGAAAAGTTATGACCAATCTAGATAACATATTCAAAAGCAGAGACATTACTTTGCCAACTAAGGTCCATCTAGTCAAGGCGATGGTTTTTCNTTTTTGGGGGGCTCCAAAATCACTGCAGATGGTGACTGCAGCCATGAAATTAAAAGACGCTTACTCCTTGGAAGAAAAGTTATGACCAATCTAGATAGCATATTCAAAAGCAGAGACATTACTTTGCCGACTAAGGTCCCTCTAGTCAAGACTATGGTTTTTTCCAGTAGTCAGGTATGGATATGAGAGTTGGACTGTGAAGAAGGCTGAGTGCCAAAGAATTGATGCTTTTGAACTGTGGTGTTGGAGAAGACTCTTGAGAGTCCCTTGGACTGCAAGGAGATCCAACCAGTCCATTCTGAAGGAGATCGGCCCTGGGATTTCTTTGGAGGGAATGATGCTAAAGCTGAAACTCCAGTACTTTGGCCACCTCATGCAAAGAGTTGACTCATTGGAAAAGTCTCTGATGCTGGGAGGGATTGGGGGCAGGAGGAGAAGGGAACGACAGAGGATGAGATGGCTGGATGGTGGATGAGATGGCTGGATGGCATCACTGACTCGATGGACATGAGTCTGAGTGAACTCTGGGAGTTGGTGTTGGACAGGGAGGTCTGGCATGCTGCAATTTATGGGGTCGCAAAGAGTCGGACATGACTGAGTGACTGAACTGAACTGAACACTATTTATGAGCTATTATGATTGGCAATTTACCTAACATCTCTGTGCTTCCGTTACCTGCTCTGTAAAATGTTGATGGTACCACTTTCAAAGAGTTATTGTGAGGTTGGAAGATGGAGATTAGCTTAGACAGTCTTGGGGACATGCCGAGTAGGCAAGTCCTCCATAAACGTTAGCAACTTTTATATTTAGGATAAAACAATGGGGATTTTAGACATCTCATGTCCACCTCCATGGGATAGTGGTGTCAGAGCAGAGAAAGGCATGCATTCTCCTCCAACTATACCCCATGTGTTGGGCCAGTCCCACGTTATTCTTTCCCTATATACTCTGTGTGTGCTGGAAGGATGGGGATTCATCAGCAGTGGGGCCAGCCTTCAAATCTTGGTTTTATGTCAGGGGCCAGCCACACATTCTTAGTGACTAGTCCTTAGGGTGATTCTGCAGGGGGAGCCAGCTTGCATGCAGGACACAAGAATTAGAATGGGATCATCTAAGGTCTCTTGTCCCTTTTCTGTTGGAGTCCCAGAGCCCCCCTCACTTGTAACTCATATCCTGTTGTGAAGATATAACTGATAGTTATAATAATTGAAGTGCAGACTTAAGTCTCTTGCTGCAAAGTCTCAAAATAAAGTGGGAGAATCTAGGGGTGACTTCAGATGGCTTGGAGCTGTTCTGAATGTTGCTGAAGAAAGGGATCCTCTGGGAAAACACATGCCAGATTCCACTCTGTGGGACAGAAATCGTGAAGTGGGTTACTTGGAATTATAGCTGGAGAAATGCTTCCTCCAAAGAGTTCTGTAGTCAGCTTTGGGTAGTACTCCATTTCTGGTTTCCTATTTGAGCTCCAGGATGCTCACTAGCATATTTAAGACTCCCAGGAGTCCTGTAGTTAAGAGACATATGCAAACTGTTGAACAAAGTAAACTTTGCTTACTATCAATTTTGGGAAACTAGTTCTAGGAATTTATAGCTTCTGGGTGTCTTCACACATAGTATCCCACCTGATTTTCAAAAGAACTCTGTGAGGTAAGTATAATCATACCCATTTTGTAGAAGAGGAGACAGATTTATAACTTGCCCCAGGTCACAGAGCTATTGAAAAACAACCCATATTGCATGATCTGAGAAAGAATTTGGTGCATTTGATGGAATTTTATTTGTAGTAACAACAATAATAAAAACCAAGCAAAACAAGCCATAAACCAAAACAAAACCCATTAAATGGAAATGGTAACTATTTTATCAAAACCCTTTGAGTGGACTACATTTATAGTATTTTTTCGTGTTAGGCTCACGGTATATTATGATGTTACCACACAGAGAGATGGGACAGCTCAGGTTAAGAGTGCAGATTCTGCATCTTAACAGAGTTTAATTCCAAGAGATGTCTATGGCCAGTTCTGTGACCTTGGGTGAGTTCTTTCACTTTTCTGTCCGACTCCCCTTCTGTAATTTTCAAATCTATTTCATAAGGTTTCACATGAGGCTTCACATGCAGAGTCCTCAGAATGGTACCTGACACAGAAATTCACCAGTGAAAGCGTCAGTTCTTATCACTGCTATTGCTTTTGTTAATAATACTCGTATTATGTAAAGTCCACTCGTCTTGAGAACCCACGAGAGTGGATCTGGATAGCAGCCAATAAGATCTAAGTCCTAGCTTGGCCCTCTCATTCAACAGCTGTGTAACTTTGGACGGTTGACTTACCCTCTCTGTGCCTCAGCGTCCCCTTGGAAAATCATGCCAGACATCCAGCGTAGTTCATAGAAATAGTTACCTGAGTAACTGATGAGAAAGTGCTTTGATAAACATAAGACCAGGTCGCCTTGTGTTGTCGATGCTCACGTTTGACTGCAGAGACGAAGCTGTGGAAGGGGGCTGGCTTGAAAGTGCCTCTCTACTCTTAGACTAGGATCTGAGAAATGGCCTCAACTGCTGTGGCCCTTTGATCAACAGCAGCAGTAATTAAGGCCAGAGTCATTTCATGGGCCTCCATGGAAGCCAGAAGTGAGTTAGTGGTGCTGGGAGTTTTCCTTTGCTAAACAATAGCGCCCTCATTCTGGGATTTCCTGGGCTGTCCTCTGTTGACGTTGGAATAGAGGGCGATTGTGTACACACATTCTCTCAGCTGGTGCATCTCAGACATCTGTTTCCTCCTGTTTTTCCTCATCTCTGTGTACTGGATCCAGAGTGCCAGCCCCGATCCTGTCCTTGGGGACATTCATCATGTTCACCTTTTTCTGGGGGGGGTGGAGGTGGGGGAGGGAGGAACCCTGTTGGTGGATTGCGTACACGGCTGTGTGTGTGTGGCCATCTCCTGTGAGATCAGGATGCCTAACAAGAGTGGAATCAATTTACCTACCATTTTTGTTCTAAGGAGGAAAAAAAACCCACTGGGGAATAATTTTTAGCCCACTTGTAGGATATTTATGTCCCTTTAATCGTTCCATCATGTAACTTCTCCGTGAAAATCAATTGCATTCCCAAAAGCAGAGTTATTAGCAAGGCGCTCGGTTCTTCAACAGTCCCCAGGAAGTGTAGAGCATGGCCCCCTGGGAAAGATACTGCCTCTTAAATTGCTAACCTTAATCCCCGGTGACCAGCACTGGCCCAGAATGAAAGGGCTGATCCCACAGGGAAAATAAAATAAACAAAACCACACCACCCTCTCCCTGACCAAACCACAACCACCGAAAACCAAACAAAGCAAAACCCAGCAACCCAGCACACTCCAGTGAGTCTGAGGGTAGATTTGTTCCAAACTGTTTCTCTGAATCACTGAGATGCAAAACCAGAACAGAGGACAAAAATTAGAAGCCCTTGAACTTTCTTAAGTGCTTTGACAATAGCTATCCATATTTCTGGGCCCACAGTTTTGTGGCAGAATTTTTTTTTTTAATTTTTTTTCTTTTTGTTGCTCAAGTCATTTATTTCACCTTATATGAACCCGTAGCCCAACTAAGTAGGCTAGATAAGCCCCAAACCAGTCTTTAAGTCACTTCCCAAAACATCTTCAGGTCCCCACGCCCTGACAGCTCCTTTGGGTCAGAGCTGGAGATGGTGCTCTTCAGAGGCTGGGAGTTAAGAGGGAGGATGGGCTGGGTGGAGGCCCTTCAAAAGGGGGTCAGAGGTCACCCAAAGATTGTGCAGTTTCCACCCTTTATCAGCTTCACTGAGGCAATGGAGGGGAAGGGGCTGGAGGAGGAGCCCCAGGCCTGGGGTTTTGAGTAGAGTAAATAAATACCAGGGGCACCTGGCAACCCTCGGATACAAGGGATAAACAAGCTCACTCTTCAGAGAGGTGTCCTCTGTTGTTTGGGACCAGTTCGGCTGCCCTGTAGAAGTCAAAACCTCTTGCCCTGGAGCTTTGAAGTTAGCCTTTACTTCCTTATTTGTTCACCCTTATTTTTTTTACCCCATGCCCCTTATGTGTTTGGTAGTGTTTGGGTTGACTATAGAGAAACATAAGGCAGAATTTTGAAAGCTCTCCTTCTAGTAACCTTTAAAAGGAAATAGCAGATACCCAAATTCTCAGCAAACAAATGGCTCTTTAGTCTGAGTAACCGTGGATTTCTTATTTCTTCCCTTCTTGGGGTCTGCCCAAGATGCCGTCGTGTCTGGTGCTTCTAGCCTCCCAATTCGGTTGGGTTTATTTTTCATACATTTTGCATGTTCTAGTGGAAGGAGTTACACACAGGGATTCTTCTGGAAGATGGGGGGAAGGGGAACTGGATGATCTTTATGCCCCCTATAGCCCTGCCATTCTGAATTTGTCGGTTGTGTTTCATTATACCAATGATAAGCCAAGCACTACTCTGCATGTACAAAGATGAATAGAAGAGAGCATGTGTTTCTAAGCAATTTATAATCTAGTGGCAACAGTATTAATATCAATACTAATGTCCATAGCAGCAAATAAAACATACCCATCCTTATTCCAAAGGAGGACCGGCTCTTTTTATAAAGGCTGTCAAGAAGAGAGAAACAGACTACTGGGGACCACAGAAGAGGGTGTGTTCTGATGGGAGAGGGATTTAAGAGAAGTTCACCCACTGCGTTAGCTTTGCCCAGGGTCCTGAAAGAACAACATTCTTTCAGGTTATCATCCAGCAAGACAATGGAGGGACAAGCACTTGCAACCTGAGGGAACAGCCCAGGCAAGGGTGTGGCGGTGTGCCCGTGGGTAGCCTAGTCCAGGGTGGTGGACAAACCACCGGGACGTTGGGAGGAGCCACTGGGGACCCTGTTCCACCCAGAAATCCTCTATCACCACCTGACCCCTGTTGCCAGAAGGAAGAAAGAAAATTGTGTGCCAGGAAGCAACCGATTAAACCCTGTTCGTGGAACACATGTCAGGCAGTGGCACTTTGTACACTGGGAGATGCCTTTACATAATTCTCTATCTTAAGAAAAAAGGGAAGAGGCAAGAGTGGAGAGAAGCCCTTTGCTAGCCCAGCCAGCCCAGCCCTTTCTAGGGGCATGTTCATTCATTCATTTGTAGATTGTCCCTGTGACAAGGTGTCTGCCCCCTTGAAAGCCATACAGTTTACTCTCAAACCCTCCAGTCACTTCTGCAAGACTCCCTGCAGACCTCAGTGTTCCCTGGCTGACCTTCAGGTTACTCAGGCTGGCAGAGGGGAGATGGCACCTCCCGTGCTCAGACGTTCCTTGTCCCTGGCTTTTGGCAAGAATTTGTTTCTTCAGGAAGGATTAGTGCTTTTCTAAACTTGGGTGCTCAACTCTGGAAAGCCTGCCTGCTGAGTACTTCTTCAAACCTTTAATTTTAATTTTTATACACCTCTTTCCCCATAGCCAAGATCATAGGGCCCTTCCAGAGTGGGACAGAGACTTAGAATAAGCCTGAGAGCCCCTGGCAAAGATTTCTGCTCACAAGTCCTCTTCATTATCCCAGGGATGGCATTTCTGGGCTTTCATTTCCTGTACGTTGTTTGACAATAACACAGAGATTGCAGAGATGGGGGTCAGGCAGACTGACCTGTCAGGGGTTGTCTGAGCTGGTTGAATAGAGTCAATCACTCTCCCCCTCTGACCTTTCTTAGCAGGGCTGTGATGAATAAGTAAGTGGAAGTTGGTCTGTGCCATGCTTAATAAATAGCTGCTAATATGGCTAGGATTTTCAATTGACAGGCGGTGCTAGACTTTTTTGTGGTCCTTTCCTATTCAGTGTTGGTTATTTGTGGGGGGTGGGGGTGGGGAGGAACAGCGGACGCCCCATGTCTAGCTAGCTAGCTTATCCTTCACTTTGTGGTGGCACACTGCTTCTGGTCGAAACTTTGTCAGCCTTGGGCCAACCACATTAAAGCTGGCACCTCCCCACAGTCCGCCTCATGTGTGGGTGGAAAGGCCCCAGCCCACATTCAGACCCGTCTGGAGAGCCCGTGTTTTCTGCTGCTGCCCGGGCCAGCCTCCACGGCGTCTGAACTTTCCCCTGTTAGTCACTGCTTTGGCTGGGAGAGTAGAAGACCCCTGTTAAACTGAAATCCGTTATCTGGGAAACGCATTAAGCCATTAACAGCTGGACACAAATTAGTTTATCAGACAGGAGCTGGACTTGCAGGAGTTAGGAGTGAGAAGGAGCTTGAGAGATGATCAGGTTATGAGTGAGGCAAAGAAAGTTCATGGAAGAGCCAGTCTCTGAGATTCTAAGCCTCAAACTGTGCTTCCTGGCTTGACTCTTCTTTCCTCTTCATTTTGCCTTGAGGAGCAAGATGGATAGCCCCACTTTCGTTCATGAGATATGTATTACGTGTCCACCAAAGCTTGGGCTGCAGTTCGAGTAGAGAGGAGAGAAGACAGACATGGGAATGAGCCAGTGCTGGATGGTATGAGATGCATCTCTTGGATGCTGGGTATGGAAAGATCTAGAACACAGGACACTGTTAGCAAAGGACAGAACTCAGCCTCTGGGGCTTCAGCACCACCAGGGGCTGCCCCAACACTAGGAGGTGGAGTCCTGCCTCGTGGCTACGCTGAGAGTGGAAGAGAGGCCACCCTCAGGGAACTGGGCTAAGATGAGGGTGTCACCTCCTGTGAGGGTCAGCGCTGAATTGTCAGGCCCAGGGGAGAGGTCAGAAGACCACAGCCTGAAAAGAGAGGCCAGCAGCTGGGAGGAAGCGGACCCCACTGCAGGGCAGACCCTCACAAACCTTGTTCCCACTAGCTTAGTCTTATGTGGTTGACATGTAGAGAGGCTGATCTCTTTCTCTGAATTCACAGCAAAGGCCTCGGTGGGAGAAGACAGAAATGGGAGGAAGAAGAAAAGTCCTGGGAGAGGCACCTGGTGAATGAGAAACAGCTCTCCAAGGGGTAGGAGGTTTAGGGTGCCATGTTTGTCTCTGAAAATCTGCAGGGTCCTGACACAGGGTCCTGACACCTGGTGAACGCACAGCTATTACCCCTTGGAGTCACTCAGGGCATCTATGGATCGCTGTGACGTCAGTCTCCTTTTCCACACACCACTCCTCATTCAGGTCCTTATTCTGTCTCCCCTCTGTGATTTCAACAGCCTTCCAAGTAATCTTCCCTCTAGTCTCTGTCAAAGTCATCCTCTTGCTATTTAATAGAGAGGTCCACCTAAAATGGGAACTTGGTCAAATCACTCTCAGTTCATAAGAATTAAAGGCGGAGTCCCCTTCATAAGAACCTAGCCTGCTCCAGCCTGACCCATTGCCCCGCTTCCTGCCACTGCTTCTTCGCATTCTGACCACACAGAACCTGCCATGCTTTTTCAGTCCTCTTGAAATGTGCTATGCTATCTTCTCGGGATGCTCACCTCCTCTCTTCCAGCCTGCCTTCATCCTTCCAGATGGAGGTTAGTGTCACCTCCCTGAATTTCTTCGTCTTGCTCCTAACTTTTTTCTTTCTGACCCAGCCATATACAGCCATGTGTAGCTCTCTTTTGGAGCACTTGTTACATTGCCTTGCTGCTGCTGCTGCTGCTAAGTCGCTTCAGTTGTGTCCGACTCTATGCGACCCCATAGACGGCAGCCCACCAGGCTCTCCCGTCCCTGGGACTCTCCAGGCAAGAACACTGGAGTGGGTTGCCATTTCCTTCTCCAGTGCATGAAAGTGAAAAGTGAAAGTGAAGTCGCTTAGTCATGTCCGACTCTTAGCGACCCCATGGACTGCAGCCCACCAGGCTCCTCCGTCCATGGGGTTTTCCAGGCAAGAGTACTGGAGTGGGGTGCCATTGCCTTCTCTGACATTGCCCTGCAACTAGTAGTATATGTGTCCATCTTCCAGTAGAATGTATGTGTGCATGGTAGGGGTGTGTACACACACCCTCTGTTGATTCCCAATACCCAGCTCAGAGCTGGGCAAGTGAATCATGATAGATGATCAAGGAGTGTTTGCTAAAGAAGCTAGCATACTTGTGGTCTGGTGGATGTGAGATCTGAAAGCCAAGGCCACGGAATTTATTCTCTTTAATTAAAGCTAGGGCAGGTACCCTCTCAAAAGTCACCCCCACCAGTTCCTCCCTGCACCAGGAGTGGTATTTTCCATCTTTGACCAGACAGATTTTGACTGGGAGCCAAATGCTCATTCAGTGGCTTCCTGGAGACACTTTTTTTTTTTTTTTTTTTAATGTTCTAAGTATCCTAGAGAATGTGATAAACCTGTAGATGCTTCCCCAGAAAATGTACAAACACTCAGTCTCATAACAGTTTCGTACAACCAGAAGGTCTCTGGACTCCAAGAAACTCCAGCTTAAAGTAGCTGCAATAGAGAGCTTGTGTTTTGCTCTCTCAGCCAATAAGCTTTTGTCCAGATTTACTTTCAGGAAAAAAAACAAAGTTATTTTAGAATCTTGTTTTCCAAATACATAAGTATACTTTAATGTGGAATATGCTTTTTTAAATGACACCCGCTCTCCCCTTTCTATTTCCCTAGGATGTGCCCCTTCCCTGGAGGAGCAAAGATGACTGTCTGTGTTTCATTCTCCAGAAATATACATAGAGATATACATTAAAGGGTCCCTTGCAGACATTTGGTCTAGGTCAGGGCCTCCAGCAGGATGTGGGCTGTGCCGCTGGGGTCTGGCTCAGTCCTCACTGCAGAGGAAGTTGCATGAACTTCGAGAAGGTCAGTTGTCAACAGTTTGCATTTCCTTCAGCTCCCATTTGGCACCAAACACAGTTCCAGGCACTTGGGGGGAACAAAACAGACAAGGTCTCTGCTTTTGTGGAATTTCTAATCTAATGGGATGAGGCAGAAAACAGACAAGAGTACAGGTGGGTTAAACTCACAAAGTGAGTAGAACACAGAAGGAAAGATGACAGTCCTGGGGTAGAAGAGTGTGGGAAGGAGAAGGTCACTACGTGAAAAGTCAAAAGCCCCTTTGAGAAGGTGATGTGCAAATGAGACCCTGGGTGGGTCTAGGGGAAGCAAAGACTAGGCAGAGGAACTATCAGGTGTGAAGGTTCTGAGCTGGGAACGATTTCCACATGTGTGAGAAAAAGAAAGAAGGCCAGTGTTGCTGGAGCACAGAAGTCTGGTAAATAAAGCTGGAAGTCACAGAAACAGAGTTGGGATTTTTCAACCATGAAGGGAAAGCAAATCCTGAAAAATGTAGTGAGGTACGGAGAAGGCAATGGCACCCCACTCCGGTACTCTTGCCTGGAAAATCCCATGGACGGAGGAACCTGGTGGGCTGCAGTCCCTGGGGTCGCTAAGAGTCGGACACGACTGAGCGACTTCACTTTCATGCGTTGGAGAAGGAAATANGACAGATATGACAGTGCATTCATATCTTGAAGATAGATTTCCTTCAGTATTTTTCCTGTGCAACGTCATATTAGTTTCTTCCTTTTGTCTTACCTTTTTTACTTTTCCTGAAAATGTTCTCAATTCTCTACATGTGATAAAAGTTCTGTTAAAATTCTCCTAAAAGCTTGCTTTTGGAATGCATTTAAAGTGAATGTATGCAGAGACATTGGCCTGGTCGTTAGAGCTGCTTTGCACCAAGGTTTGATTCTGGGACTTGAGTTCACCAGGTTCATTCTAATTGCCTCAGTGCCAGCATGTGTGAAAGGAGACAGAACTGAGCTGGTGCCTCATGCCATAGGAGGGACCACAGAGCCTGTGGTGTGGGGCACATGTCCCACAGAGCTGATTCTCCAGTGCTGCTGAGATGCTGGCCTTGTAGTTACAGTGAGGAAGATACAAAAACAACTCCTGGGGTGTGTCAGCAGCCACTCCAAGAAGCAAGGAGATAGGATGCAGATGCCAAACCCAAAGTGAAAAATATGATAGATGAAAAAAAATGGAAATAAAAACCCAAACCAAACGAAAGCCCTTGGGTGGTTAGAATGGAACCTCTAAGTCAGTCTGTGTTGGAGAATCAAGTGCTCACAGGGGCTGTGAGCTGTACAGATGTGAAGTAATCTTGGAGACAGTTCCCTAAAGTGGGCCCTAAGAAGACACCCCGAGTCTCTAGGAATAATTATCTCGACCTNGACAGATATGACAGTGCATTCATATCTTGAAGATAGATTTCCTTCAGTATTTTTCCTGTGCAACGTCATGTTAGTTTCTTCCTTCTGTCTTACCTTTTTTACTTTTCCTGAAAATGTTCTCGATTCTCTACATGTGATAAGAGTTCTGTTAAAATTCTCCTAAAAGCTTGCTTTTGGAATGCATTTAAAATGAATGCATGCAGAGACATTGGCCTGGTCGTTAGAGCTGCTTTGCACCAAGGTTTGATTCTGGGACTTGAATTCACCAGGTTCATTCTAATTGCCTCAGTGCCAGCATGTGTGAAGGGAGACAGAACTGAGCTGGTGCCTGATGCCCCAGGAGGGACCACAGAGCCTGTGGTGTGGGGCACATGTCCCACAGAGCTGGTTCTCCAGTGCTGCTGAGATGCTGGTCTTATAGTTACAGTGAGGAAGATACAAAAAACAACTCCTGGGGTGTGTCAGCAGTCACTCCAAGAAGCAAGGAGATAGGATGCAGATGCTAAACCCAAAGTGAAAATATGATAGATGAAAAAAAATGGAAATAAAAACCCAAACCAAACGAAAGCCCCTGGGTGGTTAGAATGGAGCCTCTAAGTCAGTCTGTGTTGGAGAATCAAGTGCTCACAGGGGCTGTGAGCTGTACAGATGTGAAGTAACCTTGGAGACAGTTCCCTAAAGTGGGCCCTAAGAAGACACCCCGAGTCTCTAGGAATAATTATCTCGACCTATTTAGGTGGCACAGTTTTCTGTACCCATCAACCTCTCCTTTTCTCCTTTCTGTCAAATACTTAACAGATTAATCAAAAGCATTGCTAATAATGGACACTAATCAGTCTTCCTGGAGAAGGCGATGGCACCCCACTCCAGTACTCTTGCCTGGAAAATCCCATGGACAGGGGAGCCTGGTGGGCTGCAGTCCATGGGGTCGCTAAGAGTTGGACACGACCGAACGGCTTCACTTTCACTTTTCACTTTCATGCCTTGGAGAAGGAAATGGCAACCCACTCCAGTGTTCTTGCCTGCAGAATCCCAGGGACAGAGGAGCCTGTTAGGAGGCCGTCTATGGGGTCGCACAGAGTCGGACACGACTGAAGCNCTGCAGTCCATGGGGTCGCTAAGAGTTGGACACGACCGAACGGCTTCACTTTCACTTTTCACTTTCATGCCTTGGAGAAGGAAATGGCAACCCACTCCAGTGTTCTTGCCTGCAGAATCCCAGGGACAGAGGAGCCTGTTAGGAGGCCGTCTATGGGGTCGCACAGAGTCGGACACGACTGAAGCGACTTAGCAGCAGTAACAGCAGCAATCAATCTTCCTCCTTACGTAAATGTGAACCAATAAAAATGAGAGTGATGAAAAGTGTCCATGCCAAGCATCTGGGAACCAGGGAAGGCTAGCACCTCCTAGGCTGTGCTCACTGGTCACGTGACCATAGAGTGGTAACCAAAACACAATATTTGGACATCTGTGAGCGTGNGGAAATGGCAACCCACTCCAGTGTTCTTGCCTGCAGAATCCCAGGGACAGAGGAGCCTGTTAGGAGGCCCGTCTATGGGGTCGCACAGAGTCGGACACGACTGAAGCAACTTAGCAGCAGTAGCAGCAGCAATCAATCTTCCTCCTTACGTAAATGTGAACCAATAAAAATGGATGAGAGTGACGAAAAGTGTCCATGCCAAGCATCTGGGAACCAGGGAAGGGTAGCACCTCCTGGGCTGTGCTCACTGGTCACGTGACCATAGAGTGGTAACCAAAACACAATATTTGGACATCTGTGAGCGTGGCTGTGACCAGCTCACTCACACGTAGCACAGACATTGCAGGCACCCACAGATCACCACCACCCACACACTGCTCATTAACCAGGCCAGGCCATTCACAGCTTCAAAATTCTGCATAACGATTTCACCTCTTAACGATCACTCAGATCAGTTCATTTTTGTCCATCTCCCCTTGGGCAGTAGTAGCCCAAGTCCAGGCCAGCAACATTTCCAGCTTGGATTGCTGTTAACACTTTTCTAATTGACTGCTTGCCTCTGCTCAGCTCTAGCCAATTTTCCACAATGCAGCCAAAAGATTTATTTAAACTCAAATTCGATGTGTCATTCCCATGCTCAAGACTCTTTTGATGTCCTTAACAGGGCTCATAAAGCTCGATGTTTCTGGAGATCTGTTGATTTCTAACTCTAATTCCTTTGTGCTTCTGTGACTCTGCCTTTCTCCTTCAATGTGCCGTCTACTTCCAGCTTCATCAGTTCCTCTCTGCACAAAACTCTCCCTCCACCACTGCTATTTTTGCTCTTGTCATTCCGATTTCAGTTTGAATAACTTCCTCAGGAGATTTGACTGGCTATACAGAATCAATAATAAAATATATGCATATTTTATTCTTTATAGATTATTATTACTTGCTACATATCCTTTGCATCAGAAACATTTTATGATAAATGGCTATATGCATATATATTCCAGATTTTTTTGAGATTGGTTGTTAAATATTCACCAACACATCACCAGTGAGTTCTGGTGGTCACAGGGTTGACTGGGTTAGCTGGCTGGATCAGTTTCCTTCCCTTCCATGTTTCTGTTGCCTGTTCCTTTACTGGGTTTCCTGGGATCATCTCTGAAACAAACTCCTTTTAAGCAAATCCTGATCTCAGGGCCTGTTTTCAGGGAAACTCAAACCACAATAGTCATGGAGTGTACTTAGTTTGTCTACTATTTCATCTCCATTATCTAACAAGCATAACATAAATATTTGTTGAATAAGTAAATAAATGAGCACAGCCTCCCAGCTCACTACCAGTTAAGTGAGCTTGATGAAATCCTTTTTACTCTGTGGCTTACTGGCACATGAAGAGTTTGCTTGGCTTTGTAGTCTACGGTGTCCCTGGAATTCACCAAAATGGTGACTGGTCTCGTATCTGAAGATGTGTGGAGAAGTTATAGGGAACCACTAGGGAAATCCACATATACTAGTGCCATATGGGGAAAAACCAGATGATACGTGATATGCTGCTGCTGCTGCTAGGTCGCTTCAGTCGTGTCCGACTCTGTGCGACCCCATAGACGGCAGCCCACCAGGCTCTCCCGTCCCTGGGACTCTCCAGGCAAGAACACTGGAGTGGGTTGCCATTTCCTTCTCCAGTGCATGAAAGTGAAAAGTGAAAGTGAAGTCACTCAGTTGTGTCCTACTCTTCACGATCCCATGGTCTGCAGCCCACCAGGCTCCTCCGCCCATGGGATTTTCCAGGCAAGAGTACTGGAGTGGGGTGCCATTGCCTTCTCCGGATACATGATACAGTGGAGGAAAAAGAGAGCTCCCCTGAGAAAGTGGGAAAGGAGAAATGGGGCCCTAAGGTGAGATGAAGTGGCCAAAGTTGCTGGAAACCACTGGGTACAAGGTGTCATGTGTTTGTGTTCTTGAGCGTATTCACAAGAAGGATTGTGAACACGGAAGGGAGAGAGAGAGACAATCTCTAATGATGATGACTTCTACTTGTTTTTGCTCTTGCAGAAGTGGCAGAATTTATCTTAGAAACGTGTGGTTCAGTTTCAGTTCAGTACAATGTTGAAAAGAGATTAAAGGGATCACTCCTCTGCATAAAAAAATGGGTCATAACTTGAGGACAGAATTGGGAAGAGCCTAGAAAAANTTTTGCTCTTGCAGAAGTGGCAGAATTTATCTTAGAAACGTGTGGTTCAGTTTCAGTTCAGTACAATGTTGAAAAGAGATTAAAGGGATCACTCCTCTGCATAAAAAAATGGGTCATAACTTGAGGACAGAATTGGGAAGAGCCTAGAAAAAGGGTGGACACTGAAGGGAGGTTTGAGAAAATGAGGACTGAACAGCCCTGCAGCAGAGAGAGGGTGTCAGATCAGTTCAGCTGGGGACAGAAAGTCAGAACGCACGTTGTCTTGGGAATTGCCACAATTTGGGGCAAGGCATTGAATTTCCCAAATATAAAATTTGGTAACAGTACAGTCTCAGCTTTGACTCAATTCGAGAGTTGGAGAGCCTTTACATTTCTACTTTCTCCAGGCATTGAGAAGACATTATCTGGGGATGGGGTGTAATTGCAAGCTTCTGCTGAGTGGCCATCCCTTCCTTCTTTGAGATGGGATTTTCCCCATGGACTTCACTGAACTATTTTTGTAAATGCCATATTCTGGCTGGGAAAAGTTACTGTTTGGTCCTTGATTTAGAAGGACAAGGAAGAAAAGGCAAACATATTGACCACAGTGGTCATTATGTTCAGCTGAGGTTTTCTTACAAACCTTTCCAAGTCTTAATCATTATCTTTTCATCTTGAAATGGAGCAACTTAAGTAACATCCTGTCCAGGCCCTTCTGGTAGAGAGTTAGGATATAAAGTGTTTTGGTTGGGAGAGGGGCTNTGCAGTCTTATCCTCCATGGTCTCTTCTCATCACAGCAACCAGAGAGATTCTTTTTAAACCCAAGTCAGGTCACTTGTGTTTTTTGTTTTTTTTAACTTGGTTTTGGCTGTGTTGGGATATTCACAGCTGCACGAGGGCGTCCTCTAGGCACGGTGAGCAGGGAGTCGTCTCTTCTCGGAGCCTGGGCTCTAGAGTTTGCAGGCTCAGTAGCTCTGGTGTGCCAGCTTAGTCGCCTCGAGGCGCGTGGGATCTTCCCGGACCAGGGGTAGAACTGGTGTCCTCTGCGTTGGCAGGCAGATTCTTTACCACTGGACCACCAGGAAAGTCCACATTTATTTCTGTCTGTCTCCCCTTCTTGAACACAATAAGCCCCACACTCACAAGTATTTTGCATAGTTTTCCCACGACTGTATCCTCATAGCCTAGAAAGTATTCAATGTAGGGTAGTGGATGCTCAATAAGGTGGCTCAGTGGTAGAGAATCCGCCTGCCAATGCAGGAGACGAGGGTTCCACCCCGGGGTCAGGAAGATCTCCTGGAGAAGGGCATGGCAAACCACCCCAGTATTCTTGCCTGGAGAATCCCATGGACAGAGGAGCCTGGCGGGCTGCGGTCCATGGGGTCCCAAAGAGTCAGACACGAATTGAGCAGAAGAGGTGCTCAATAAGTGAATAAATGTCTCAAGGGAGAAACACAGCTGGGCAGAAAATAGAGGAAGTCTTCCTGAGTTTCTAAAACTCTCAGCCTTTGGTAATCGAAAGGGTAGGGTGCAGACAAAACACTTGGAAACGACTCGAAAGGGAGAAGGAGATCTCCCGCCCACGTACTAGGAAAATATTTGAGGGGACTGAAAGAGTGATGAGAGCGAAGAGTCGGGTGAGCTCCGGAAACTGAAGTCTGTGTCTGCCCTTCACGGGCCCCTGAGCGGGATGTCTGGGTGCTGCATCCATGCAGAAAGGACCACAGACGGCCTCTCAGAGAGTCAGCCACTCGAGAGCCAGCAGATCAGCAGAGAGAGGGAGGACAGAAAGGAACCCAGTCTCAGTGACCACCTGCGTGCCCAGACGTCCCCTCCCCACACCTGACAACGGGAACCAAGCCCCCACCCCTCACGCCATACAACCCTAAGAAGGTGAAGTGGTCCCAGAAGACATTAAGTTTTCCCACCACCCCACTGGGATAAAGGATACTCATAACTAACTTGAGTTGTGTCAAAATAAAACTCTATTTCTACACGCCAAAGCTCCAGACTGCCTCATTTTACTTCACGTCAAAGCAAGCACTAATATTTTCAGGCATGGAGTGAATTTTAAAGACACTGGGATCATGTGACAGGCAGAGAGCAACTCTGTCCCCAGGGGTCTGGGGCAGGCACTCCGCGTCGTCCTCTGCTGACCTCGTGTGCGCTTCTGTAGGGAAATCGGCAAGGCATCAGAGCTGCACGCAGCTGAGGAGTTGCCATGGCAACCAGAGGCCCATCACCTGAGCTCTGTTCCAGGCCGCTTTCTCAGGAGTGAGCTGCAGACAACCTCAGAAAATGCAAGGTGGAGCATTCATATTCTCTCTCCTTTTTCCCCCTCCTTTCTCATGCTTTGATTCTGGAGTTCTAAAAGGCCCATTCCTTCTCCTCCTAAACTGTTCTGAGTGCCTTTTACTTCTCTCTCGGACGTGCCATCTGACTCATGAGTGCTTGTGAGGTGAGGGATTGGGATAGAATTAGCACACTGCGGTTCCCTTGGGGGTGACCCCCCATGTCACACGTTGGCAAGGCTGGCAGCATGACAGGGTGTCTCTGAAGAGGGCACCCTGGGGCAAGCATAGCTCACTCTGTTGAAGGGGATCCACCACCCTGTCACTCGACTGTCTGGAGGGGACCGTAACCAAGAGAGAGAAGTTGTCATGTCAGGCAGCTTTCTGGACTTGGAGCTCTGTTAGTGAATAAATGATGACTTGCTGGCCAGATCTTGGTGGCTTCCTTTCTCTCCGTTCTATCATTTAGCGTAGAAGACAGTAAACACGAAAGCGTGTGGAACATGGTTCAGGTCGTGGGTTCTTCGGTTGCTATGGTGATAACTCAGCTGTGAGTCAATGTCCCTTCTAAAAACAATCCTACTGCTTTGTAAGCCTAAACATCAGCTACAGAGCATGTCTAAAATGTTTATTCCTAGGACCGTTCATTCCCCAGAATCTGGTTCAGGAAAGATGGATATAGGGCCCAGGAATTTGTGCTTTTAAAAAGCAGCCTCTCCCCAAACGGATTTTTTTCCCTATAGTCTTCGCAGCACACTGTGAGAGGCACGGTACTTCCAAAGCTGCCCTGTGAGGTGGGCTGGCCTCCGTCAGCACACGTGGCATGCTGGTGAGGGCAGGTGGCCTGAGGGCAGAGAGGTGTGCCTGCAGTACACATTGTTGCTAGTCACGAACTCATGTCTGACTCTTTGTGACCTTGTGGACACAGGTCCTGGTGGACCACAGGTCCTGTGTCCTCGTGGACACAGGCTCCTCTGTCCATGGGATTCTCCAGGCAAGAGTCCTGGAGTGGGTTGCCATTTCCTTCTCCAGGGGATTTTCCTGACCCAGGGGTAGAACTCACATCTCCTGCTTGGCAGGCGGATTCTTTACCCCGAGCCACCAGGGAAACCCGTGGCTGCAGTAGGGTCTGCTGTTTAGGGATGTGCCCTTGGGTTAGTGACAGAACCTCAGTTTCCTCATGTATATTTTCTTCATGCAGGGATGGTTAGAATACTTATGAACAAAGAACTAATATGAAACCAGTAACCCCTGAATATCAAACATATGTGCAAGCAGGCAAAAAAAAGTTAATTCTAGTCTGGTTCATATGAAAATAGACATTATTCTTTCAGAAACCTTGCAATAATGATTTTTGGGCAAAGACATGCATTCTCATTTGAAAGTTCAATCTCCTAACTTGATGTTGAGATTGCATAAGAAATGGGTTTTTATATCTCCAAGTCTCCAGGGCAGCTGTAATAAGAAGTAATATAGATTTTATGAAAACTTTTGCTACTTTGCCTTACGGGGATATGCCTATACATTTTTCTGTGGAAGATGTAAAATCTTCACATGTATGGTTATATTGGGCTACAGAGAAATGGATGGAATTGAATTAATTGTTGGAACGGAACTAAATCTGTGGCTAATTATCCCCTGAAAAAGAATAACCTTATGGGTTAGTTATAATTTATAGATAAAATGACGGATTTCAAACAGCAAAAAAAAAAAAAGAAACTTGGAATTTTAATGTAACTGATGAACCTATTTGCTGGGCAGGAATAGAGATACAGGTGTAGGGAACAGACACGTGGGAAGGGCAGGGTGGGATGAGCTGAGCACTGACTTACATGCATTTCCATGTGAAAAATTAATAGCCAATGGGGAGTTATATATCAGAGAAGGCAATGGCACCCCACTCCAGTGTTCTTGTCTGGAGAATCCCAGGGACAGGGGAGCCTGGTGGGCTGCCGTCTATGAGGTCTCACGGAGTCGGACACGACTGAAGCAACTCAGCAGTAGCAGCAGCAGGAGTTGAATACAGCACAGGAAGCTCAACTTGGGGCTCCGGGATGACCCAGAGGGGTGGGACAGGGGTGGGAAGAAGGCTCAAGAGTGAGAGGTATAGCTATACTTATGGCCAACGTGTGCTGTTGTACAGCAGAAAGCAAGACAACATTGTAAAGCAACTATCATCCAAAAAAATTGATTTTAAAAAATCATGAAATTTTCGGTTGAAACAATCTAAGAGAGTCTCTGCTCCTGTTATTTACATCCACAAATGTTCAGAACTACCCACGTTAAATTTACTAGAGCTTTATTACGCCAATTATAATGAAACAGGTTCACTAGGGCTCAATTATCTTTGTCATTCAGGTTTTGTTTGTCATTTCTTTGCTTTTTAGTATTTGAACTTGACTTTTATTTTTCAAACTCCATTTTGGTTTTTTCCCTTTTGTTTTGCCTTAG
Source organism: Neotragus moschatus (assembly GCA_006410615.1). Lineage (NCBI taxonomy): Eukaryota > Metazoa > Chordata > Mammalia > Artiodactyla > Bovidae > Neotragus > Neotragus moschatus. The sequence goes on from SJYA01001440.1 coordinate 392,214, forward strand.
AGAATGAAGTCAAATGAAGGAAGTTGTTTGAAATAATAGAAAAACAAACTTATAATAAAACTCTGGCGATATATATATTTTTTAGGGATAAGAAGGCTTCCCTGGTGGCTCAGATGGTAAAGAATCTGCCTACAATGTGGGAGACCTGGGCTTGATCCCTGGGTTTGGAAGATCTCCTGGAAGGGAACAGCTACCCACTCCAGTATTCTTGCCTGGAGAATCTCACGGACAGAGAAGCATGGTGGGTTCAGTCCATGGGGTTGCAAAGAGTTGGACATGATTGAGCGACTGGGCTTACAAGGCTGTCTTAGTCACCTTGAGCTGCTATAGTAACATACCATACACTGAGTGACATAAAGAACAGACATTTATTTCCCATAGCGCTTGAGGTTCAGAAGACCTTCCTTCTGACGGGTTAAATAGTGTCCTCCAAATATTTATGTCCATCCAGAACCTCAGAAATTTGGAAATCGGGTCTTTACAGGTGCAATAAGGTAAGACGAGGTCATACTGTATCAGAGTAGGCCCTAAATCCAATAACAGGTGGCCTTGTAAGAGGAGAGGGCACACAGAGACACCTAGGGAAGGGGGCTACGTGATGAAGGCAGAGACTAGGATGATGCAGGTACAGGCCAAGGAATGCCAAGAGCGGCTAGCAACCCAGGAAGCGGCCATCAGAGGGAGCATGGCCCTGCTGAGAACTTGGCTTTGGACTTCTCGCTCCCAGCACTGGATTCCCCAAATAAAATTATATTAAGGTGAGACAATATTGTTCTGCGTCTTGTACATGATACCATTGACATTGATATTGAAGTCGCTCAGTCATGTCCGACTCTTTGCAACCCCATGGACTGTAGCCTACCAGGCTCCTCCGTCCATGAGATTTTCCAGGCAAGAATACGGAGTGGGTTGCCATTTCCTCCTCCAGGGGATCTTCCCAACCCAGGGATCAAACTCCAGTCTCCCACATTGCAGGCAGATGCTTTACCATTTGAGCCTCTGAGGAAGCCCCCCCTGCTGGGCATACACCACCCCCCGCCCTCCCAAGGAAACCAGAATTGAAAGAGACACGTGTACCTCAGTGTTCACTACAGCACAGTTTACAATAGCTAGGACATGGAAGCAACCTAGATGTCCATCGGCAGATGAATGGATAAAGAAATTCTGGTACATACACACAGGGAATATTATTCAGCTATAAAAAGGAGCACATTTGAGTCAGTTCTAATGAGGTGGATGAACCTGGAGCCTATGAAGAGCAAAGTGAGTCAGAAAGAGAAAGACAAATACTGTGTATGCGTGTGTGTATATATATATGGGATTTAGAAAGATGGTACCAACGATCCTATATGCAGGGCTGCAAAGGAGACGCAGATGTGAAGAACAGACTTTCGGACTGAGTGGGAGAAGGCATTTGAGAGACTAGCATTGAAACACGAATATTACCATAAATAGAACAGATGAGCAGCTCAAGTTTGATGCATGAAGCAGGGCACCCAAAGGGACAGCCCAGAGGGATGGGGTGGGGAGGGGCAGGGGAGGGGCGTTCAGGGTGTAGGAGACACAGGTATACCTGTGGCTGATTCATGTGGGTGGAAGGCAAAACCATCACAATACTGTAAAGTCCTCCATATTGTAAAGTCCACAATATTGTAAATATCCTCCAATTAAAACAATTTTGTAAAAATATGACAAATTTAATAGGTAAAAAAGGCAGTGAGAACACATATACATTGAATAATAAAGTAAGATAAATGTTTAATATAAAAAATGGTTTGTATATTAGAGAAAAAGTCTGATTATCTCCTATTGCAGTTCAGTTCAGTTCAGTTGCTCAGTCGTGTCCGACTCTTTGCGATCCCATGAATTGCAGCACACCAGGCCTCCCCACCATGTCCCGGAGTTCACTTAGACCCACGTTCATCGAGTCTGTGATGCCATCCAGCCATCTCATCCTCGGTCATCCCCTTCTCCTCCTGCCCNTTGTTCGTAGTGATGCTTTCCAAGGCCCACTTGACTTCACATTCCAGGATGTCTGGCTCTAGATTAGTGGTCACATCATCTGATTATCTGGGTCGTGAAGATCTTTTTTGCACAGTTCTTCCGTGTATTCTTGCCTGTCTCCTATCTAGAGAATAGATATTTTTCTGTTCATGGAACACATACCAACTGTAAGGTAAGTCTCCCTGAAAATTTATATGCCACTGTTCTTAATTTATAAGAACTGTGAACAAAGAAACTGGTCATCACATAGGCATATCTGGGCAAGCATTAACAACAATAGTAACAAATGACTCTTTTAAGAGATAGAGATGCAAAGTGAGATTCAAATTTGGGGGGTGAGTTCCAAAGTTCATTCGGGTTTTCCTATTACAGCTTCGGAAAATCCCCAGTGAGCCTTTTGGCCAGTGGCAATCGCACCCCACTCCAGTACACTTGCCTGGAAAATCCCATGGATGGAGGAGCCTTGCCAGGAGCCAGCGTGAGGAATCCCACCTTGTCACGGGTGGGATTTTGGTGGGCAAGAACGAGTCAAATCTCAGGGTTTTTCTCCTGGGCATGTATCCACCCAAAAGTAAGAATCTGCCTGCTTTTCCACTCTTCTGACATTCTCTGGAAAAAGTCTACTCGGAGCTTTAGTCTGCTGCATTTGAAAGAGTGTTTCAATCCAAAAACCCCTCTGATGGCTTTCTAGCCTGCCTGCAAGACTCTTAGAGCTGCGCATGTGATTGCTTGAGGCCTCCTGACTGCGGGAGGCACAGGAAGCTTAAAACATCCTAGGAATGTAGGAGCTTCCGAGGAGTCAAAATCATTAGAATAGGACTGACTAAAGGTTTCATTTGTTGAGCCAATACTTACTGCCAAATGTTCATATCTTTTATTTGTAAGATATAGTTGGTATATAGAGAAACAGGTAGTAGACCTGGTATTAACAATATTAGATCTTTGAGTTAAGTACTTTCTTTGTTATAACCCACTACACCTTTGTTCTATAGGAATGTAGCTTCATTTAGTACTTTGAGGGTAATGCAGAGTAAAGAAAAAACACTTCTAGGGAAAAAGAGTTTTCTGGTTGATAGACAATTGTCCAGGAAGAGAGCCATAAAAACGTTAACAGGCCTCTTGGCCAGAAGATAATGTAAACCACCTGAGACCTTTTGTATACGGGAGGGTATGCAAAAAGAAAGCCTTGTCTCAATGAGGGTCAGGACTGCTGCCCCTGCATAACTCTGCATATTCCACTATGCACAGGTTGGGGTATAAGAGCTGATTTTGAAAAATAGTTTTGGGAGTCTTGCAATGGGAGACTTGCACCGATGCTGGGCTTCCCCCGTGTCTCTTCTTTACTCTAATTTCAGGCTGAATTCCCATCTGGGACGTGGAGGCTCGCCATGTCTACTTACTTGTCCCAGCTGCTAAGATCCGTAAGAGAGAGAGCCCAAGGTGGGGCACTCTCCGATATTCAAACGAACGCCGGTGGCCCAACATAGATGGTGCAAACCTCTTGTCTCAAGGTTTTATTGGCTTTCCACGTAAACCAAGTTATTCAGCCTCTTTTCTCCACTTTATTTTCCTACTATACTATTATTTCCTAATCTAAATCTTATATTTCTAAATAAATAAGTTTTTTCTCACCGATGCCGTCCCCGCTTCGAATTCCCTGGACCCGCCGGGGCTGGACCCCGGCAGAGCCTGATAGGCTGCAGTCCATGGGGTCGCTGAGTTGGACATGACTGAGTGACTTCACTTTCACCTTTCACTTTCATGCATTGGAGAAGGAAATGGCAACCCACTCCAGTGTTCTTGCCTGGAGAATCCCAGGGACGAGCGAGCTTGGTGGGCTGCCATCTATGGGGTCGCACAGAGTCGGACACGACTGAAGCGAGTTAGCAAAAAAAAAAAAAGCAATACTTGTAATATGTTGCCATGTATGATAAAAGGATTTTAAATTATGCAGGGAAAGGGTGGAAATATTAAATTTAAAACAGACTTAAATTGAGTATGTCTCAATACTAAGAATAACTACTAAAGACACAGAAAGAGATTATGAGACTTCCAGACCAGTAGAGAGAAGCTAAAGGGACTATTCTCTGACTCTCCTCAAGGGCAACCCTAACTCTTCTCTGCCTTTTCAGTTCACATCACTGTCTGAGAGAGCCAGCCAGTGAATTTGCTACTCCTGGTCCCCCCAGCTGAGGCAGTGGGGGGTGGGGGCAAGGTCATGCTGTTTTAATAGTGTCTTTGGATACAGAACAGACACGCCTCTTTCATGTGCCTGACTGATGCCACTAATGAAAGGTCCCGTGACCTCAAAGATTATCTCTGTATTAAAAGCAAATAGAAAATTCTGATTTCCCAAATGGCACCTGCAGCATAACTCTCAGGATGAGATTAACTTTCAATTAAAAAAAAAAAGAATATGATGTCCTCCACTATACACACCCACCCAACCCCCCCCCCCCCCCC
>SJYA01001440.1:397114-471146 GCA_006410615.1 Neotragus moschatus
GCACAAGGAAACCATCCCACAGCACCCCAGAGGTATCATCTGTGTGGCACCATGTGGGCAGAAACGGGTGTGTGAGCAAAGCCAGCACAGAAAGTGTCTCCAAACACTTACTCGCCCTCCCACTGCCTTCCAAAAACACTTGCTGCGTTTACAGCTTGGAGACTGTAATTAACACTCTTACTCAGGGGAGAGTAGGTCCTAAGCATTTTAACAGGACATGCTAGAAACAGATTCCAACCCCAGTGAGCCGTGCTTTACCCGAAGGACAGACCAAGGGCAGCCCCCACTCCCTGCTTTCCCGGGGTTCTGGAGACCAGCGTGGTGCGGGCTGGGCCTTTGGCTCCTTCTGTCCCTGTTGCCATACTCCTTCGTCGGATTTGAAAATTGAACCCCACAGAGGATAGCTCTAAGCAATGCCGCAGTGAAACCCCAGAATGCTTTCTGGCTTTCTGCTCTAACTTCACCAGCTACTCTCACAGCTTTGGGAATTTAGAAGAGCAGTATCCCACTGAGTTGGCTGTGCTTAGTTATCCAGGCTTGTGCCGCTCGCTGAACGGGAGACGAGTTGCTGGGGCAAGGAGGAGCAAGCAGTGGAGAAGACGCTGGACTGGAGTCCCGAAGAAGCATCTGGCCCAGGTTGGGAGGCTAGCTTCTGTTCTAGACAAAGAAGGTGTGAGGTGAGGGGGTAACTACAAAGGACGATAAGCTATTGCAAATCCTTCCTGGTTCTGGCTGGACTCCAGAGGGGATGTGTGAGCTTCTTCTTTCTTGCAGCTCTTCACAGCCATTCAGACACCCTTCTCAGGATTTTCTTGTGAGCTAAACAAAGGTATTTTAGCTTAACTCTCACACATGGGAGGCAGTGTTCCCAGAGTTGGGCCATTACTTGGATCTTAAGCTACAGGCAACATCCTTTTAGGAGAAGGCAATGGCACCCCACTCCAGTACTCTTGCCTGGAAAATCCCATGGATGGAAGAGCCTGGTCGGCTGCCGTCCATGGGGTCGCAAAGAGTTGGACACGACTGAGCGACTTCACTTTCACTTTTCACTTTCATGCATTGGAGAAGGAAATGGCAGCCCACTCCAGTGTTCTTGCCTGGAGAATCCCAGGGACAGGGGAGCCTGGTGGGCTGCCGTCTATGGGGTCGCACAGAGTCGGACACGACTGAAGTGACTTAGCAGCAGCAGCAGCAACATCCTTTTGGTGATGAACTTGTACCAAAAGCAACAGAATACAAAGGTTAAAGTAAAAGAAACATCCAATACAGAGTCAGGCTTGCTCTTTACTAAAACAGCTGCTTTCAGCCTGTGAGCTGAGGGATGCCATGGAGTTCTTCTGGGCCCCAGATAGCTCATGGAAGTCTGCCATGATGCCTGAAATCCCATGGGAAACCACAATATTTTCCTTAGGAGGAGGAAACACATAAAAGTGTTCACATTGGACAGAAACTTCAGTTCCGTTCAGTTCAGTCGCTCAGTCATGTCCAACTCTGTGCCCCATGGACCGCAGCATGCTAGGCCTCCCTGTCCATCACCAACTCCCGGAGTTCACCCAAACTCGTGTCCATCACGTCAGTGATGCTATCCAGCCATCTCATCTTCTGTCGTCCCCTTCTCCTCCTGCCCTCAATCCCTCCCAGCATCAGGGTCTTCTCCAGTGAGTCAACTCTTCGCATGAGGTGGCCAAAGTATTGGAGTTTCAGCTTCAACATCAGTCCTTCCAATGAACATCCAGGACTGATCTCTTTAGGATGGACTGGTTGGATCTCCTTGCAGTCCAAGGGACTCTCTAGAGTCTTCTCCAACACCACAGTTCAAGAGCATCAATTCTTTGGCACTCAGCTTTCTTTATAGTCCAACTCTCACATCCATACACAACCACTGGAAAAACCATAGCCTTGAATAGACAGATCTTTGTTGGCAGCATAGAACTGGGCAAATCTGGGTGAAGGGACATAAAGGTCCAGAACAGGAGATGCAGCTGAGCAGGACAGGACGGAACCCTGAGCCCTGAGAATGGGAAGCAGGCTGGGCGAGCCAGAGGGAGAGGTGGGCAGGGCAAGGCGTTCAACAAGGCAGACTTCAGTCGCTTGGTTCTTCTACACAAAACTAGAGATAGGATCAGAGAAGGCAATGGCATCCCACTCCAGTGCTCTTGCCTGGCAAATCCCATGGGTGGAGGAGCCTAGTAGGCCTCAGTCCATGGGGTTGCTAGGAGTCGGACACGACTGAGCGACTTCACTTTCACTTTTCACTTTCACGCATTGCAGAAGGAAATGGCAACCCACTCCGGTGTTCTTGCCTGGAGAATCCCAGGGACTGGGGAGCCTGGTGGGCTGCCATCTCTGGGGTCGCACAGAGTCAGACATGACTGAAGCGATGCAGCAGCAGCAGAGATAGGATAGAGTAACCACGGCAACTGCTGAGGAGCACGCGGGCCAAATTACAGCTGTGCCCTGAACAGCTGCTTTATGTGAAGAAGTGAGGAATGTATTATTATTTTTATCTTAAAACAAATACAGATTTGCTCTAGGGTTAATTACAAAATCCAGGTGACCTTTTTTTTTATTGAAATATGGTTGATTTACAATGTCTCAGGTGTATAGCAAAGTGATTCGGTCACTTATCTGTATACTCAAGTGTGGATGTATAGATATGAACTAGGCTGTGCTGTGCTCAGTCGCTTAGTCACGTCCGACTCTTCGCCACTCCGTGGACTGCAGCTGCCAGGTTCCTCTGTCCATGGGGATTCTCCAGGCAAGAATACTGGAGTGGCTGGCCACGCCCTCCTCCAGGGGGTCTTCCCGACCCAGGGATCGAACCTAGGTGTCCCGAATTGCAGGCAGATTCTTTACTGTCTGACCACCAGGGAAGCCCAGATATTAGCTACACCTGTACCTATAAATATATATTTTTTCAACTCCTTTTACATTATAGGTCATGACAAGATATTGAATATGCAGGAGGTCCCTGTCTATTTTTTCAAGACTTTAGCTTTTAAAGCAGTTTTATGTTCGCAGCAAACTTGAGAGAAGGGCAGCATAGAGACCTCGCTTGTCCTCCGGCCCCCCGCAGCGCCCCCTCGCTCTCAGCACCCTTCCCCTTTATATACAGCACCACAGTCCAGACTGTAACCCGACGGTGGACAGAGCTGAGGATGTGACGCCTGCTGATGGTAAGTTGGGGAGTGTCTTCCAACAGACACCCTTCACGCTCCGGTCCCCACCACCGAAAAATGGTTCCCAGGGCACAGACGTGATCATTTGCAGTATATGATACGTGCTGAGCCACGTTCCCTGGAACCACCTTCTGAATTCCACAGACAGCCTCGCCGCTGGCCTCTCAGCCTGTTTGTCTATTTTGTGTGTAGTAGAAGGTGATGGCACCCCACTGCAGGACTCTTGCCTGGAAAGTCCCATGGACGGAGGAGCCTGGAAGGCTGCAGTCCACGGGGTCGCAAAGAGTCAGACACGACTGAGCGACTTCACTTTCACTTTTCACTTTCATGCACTGGAGAAGGAAATGGCAACCCACTCCAGTGTTCTTGCCTGGAGAATCCCAGGGATGGCGGAGCCTGGTGGGCTGCCGTCTATGGGGTCGCACAGAGTCGGACACGACTGAAGTGACTTAGCAGCTGCAGCAGCAGCAGTGTATATCTGTTAATCCCAAACTCCTAACTTATCCCTTCCCCTCCACTTTCCCTTCGGTAACTGCATTTGTTTTCCGCCTCTGTGAGGCTGTTTCTGTTTTGTAAAGAAGGTCATTTGTATCTTCTTTTCAGATTCCACATATGAGCAATGTCATATGGTGCTTGTCTGCTTTACTTCACTCAGTACGATCATCTCTGCGTCCGCTATTTCAAAAGGAGACTCCAATTGCAAATGCCCTGCTTGCAATGGACCTCCCGCGTGGTGGCCTGGACTCGGGTTTTCTCAGCTCGGTCACCTCCCCTCCTCCTCCTATTGAGAGTCACTGCGACAGCTGGAAAAGCTGCTTGCCAGTGAGCTTCACGGACAGGAAACCAAGAGGCCTTGTGCTGGGAAATCAGGATCAGAGCCCAGCTCAGATCTACCAGCACAAGTGCTCTTCAGTCTAAGCTCTTCAGACATTTTTTTTCTGGTCGAAACCTGAGCAGGGATTACAAAACCACACAGGAAGCCCACTGTAAGCTCGCACAGGTCTGGATGCGGGGCGTGGAACACAACCCGCCTCTGTCAGAGCCGTTTGGAATCTTCTGCTGCTTCTCTCGGAAGTGGTGGACGTCGTCCATGCTTACTCAGTGTAACGTATCTAAAGACACGCTCAGAACCATTTGAGCTAACACAGCTCTCCTTTGCCTGGAAAGTTTAACGCATGCAATTTCGTCCTTCAGTTACTCTCTCTGCTATTCAAAGGCTGCGTGGCTGGGAAAGTGAAAATATATGGTATAGAAAGGATTGGAAGACCTGTTGCTAAGTCCCTTAATGTGGTCTCTTGGCAGCCGCGTGACTAGATGGATCAGTTTCTCTCTTGGAATTTTGTTTTTTTCATTTATAGGATGGGGATATAAACTGCTGGGTCGCTAGCCCCATAGGGTTGCTGAAAGGATCAGACAAGATCGTGACCCATAGAACCTGTGGGAAAGTCAGGACCCATTCTGATAGGTGATATCTCATTGTTTGTGCAGAGAAGGCAATGGCACCCCACTCCAGTACTCTTGCCTGGAAAATCCCATGGACGGAGGAGCCTGGTGGGCTGCAGTCCATGGGGTCGAGAAGAGTCGGACATGACTGAGTGACTTCCCTTTCACTTTTCACTTTCATGCACTGGAGAAGGAAATGGCAACCCACTCCAGTGTTCTTGCCTGGAGAATCCCAGGGACAGGGGAACCTGGTGGGCTGCCATCTCTGGGGTCGCACAGAGTCAGACACGACTGACGCGACTTAGCAGCAGCAGCAGCAGCAGCATCGTTTGTGACCCATGTGTTTCTGTCCCATCTCATTTCTCAAACTTGTCGAGAGCTACCACTTCGTCTTCTACTTTTGCTAGCTTGCCTATTCTTAACTGGTTGAAGGAAGATAGCATGTCCAGACACTGTGATTCTCAGCTATGCTTTCTACTATCTAGTAACCTTGGACAGCCCTGGGATTTCTTTGGAAGGAATGATGCTAAAGCTGAAGCTCCAGTACTTTGGCCACCTCATGCGAAGAGCTGACTCATTGGAAAAGACTCTGATGCTGGGAGGGATTGGGGGCAGGAGGAGAAGGGGACAACAGAGGATGAGATGGCTGGATGGCATCACGGACTCGATGGACGTGAGTCTGAGTGGACTCTGGGAGTTGGTGATGGACAGGGAGGCCTGGCGTGCTGCAATTCATGGGGTTGCAAGTAGTTGGACACGACTGAGTGACTGAACTGAACTGAACTGAACTGAACCTTGGACAATGATGTAACCTTTCAGAGGTTGTCACCAGGAAAATGGGAATCATAATTGGGTAGAGTTGCAAAGATTACACACAGCAGGCACTTAATATATAATAACAGTAGTAACAGTTATTATTTAGATGTCCTTTCTCTCCACCTCTGTTCACAGGTATTTCATGAGGGTCTCAAAAGATGGCCTGAATCCTTCAATTTAAAGCCCTCTCTCAAGGGATCTGGGACACCTCCCATTGGCACAGTATTCAAGTCGTATTAACAGGCAGACTCTCATAGATACAGGGTTATTCAGGTTATCTGTTTCATCTTGAGAGCTTCCCAGCAGCTCAGTGGTAAAGAATCTGCCTGCAATGCAAGAGACACGTGGGTTTGATCCCTGGGTCGGAAAGGTCCCCTGGAGGAGGGCATGGCGACTCACTCCAATATTTTGGCCTGGAGAATCCCATGGACAGAGGAGCCTGGCGGGCTACAGTCCATGGGGTCACAAACAGTCAGATACGACTGGGCAAGTAACACACACATTTCTTCTTGAGGGCTCTTCCATAGTTTGCATCTTTTGAGGAATTTAGTGGTGAAAATACTCTTAGAAAACAAGTAGCAAAGTGGTTCTGAAAACTTAGGGGACATCAGAATCCCCACAGCCTAGCCACAGACACTAGTTGAAACAAAGACTGTAGTGGAGAAAATTGTACTCAGTATTAATATTTTTCTTTCCGCCAAATTCCTATTTCATGAAGTATAAAAATGTCACTTAACTCATAGACCCACTTTTGGTGAAAAGACAGAAATCTTGTCAAGAAAGCTATTTGTTGAAATGTGTAATTAATAAAGCACCATCTGTGACATTCAGTGTTCTTTGCACGAGCTGTGACCTGGCCATTTTTCTGCCTTGGGGCACAAATGGGAAAGAGAAAAGGGTGAAACCAAGCACAAGTGTGCCGTGAGCTCTCTGATCGGTGGCATATGTGGTGCAGCTGAGAAAGCTCTATCTATTATCTAGTGTAAATATATTCACTTTCACACTCTTCCTAGAAACCTTGATTTAAAATCTATATCCAAAATAAATGGGTAAAATCTACATCCAACTCGATGTTCTCCAGCTGATCCTAAACATTGTCTCCAGATCATTCCCTGCAAAATACCTGCTTACTTTTCAACCCTCAGGTGAAACCTAAACTCCTTAACTTGCGATTCAAAGCCTTCTACATGCTGGTCCTTCCTGAGCCTCCAAAACCAGCTCTTATGACCAGGATGCTACTGCCCAGCTCCAGATGGCAGAGGGTGGCAGCCAAGTTCATGTTCTCACGGCCCCCAAGGCCCTGTCAGGGATGTCTCGCCACAGCCTCTCTCTCCTCTCTGGCTGTCAAAATCCTCCTGACCCTTCAGGCAGGGATTTTGTCCATTCGCTCTCAGTCCTTGTCTAGGATTGACATATATACACCACCATGTGCAAACTGAGATCAAATCAGTCACAATTTAGGGGACATCAGAGTCCCCAAAGCTTCCCTGGGGGCTCAGATGGTAAAGCGTCTGCCTGCAATGTGGGACACCCAGGTTCGATCCCTGGGTTGGGAAGATCCTCTGGAGAAGGAAATGGCAACCCACTCCAGTACTCTTGCCTGGAAAATTCCATGGACAAAGGAGCCGGGTGGGCTACAGTCTGTGGGTTACAAAGAGTCGGACATGACTGAGCAACTTCACAAGCCACAAGGATCCCCAAGGAGATGCAACCAGTCCCTCCTAAAGGAAATCAACCCAGAACATCCGTTGGAAGGACTGTTGCAGAAGTACGAATACTTTGGCCACCTGATGTGAACAGCTGACTCAGTGGAAAAGACCCTGGTGCTGGGAAAGACTGAAGGCAAAAGGAGAAGAGGGTGGCAGAGGACAAGGTGGTTGGCATCACCGATTCAATGGACATGAATCTGAGTAAACTCCGGGAGATAGTGAAGGACTGGGAAGCCTGGACTGGGAAGGATAGGGAAGAATGGTGTGCTGCAGTCCATGGGGTCTCAGAGATTCAGACGTGACTTACGTGACTGAACAACAGCAGCAACAATGTGTAAAACAGAGAGCTGGTGGGGAGCCGCTGCACAGCACGGGAGCTCAGCTAGCTGCTCTGTGATGACCCAGGTGGGTGGGATGGGGGTGGAGAGGTGGGAGGAGATGCAGGAGGGAGGGGATATATGTACCCGTGCAGCTGATTCAGTTGCAGAGCAGAAACGGACATGACATTGTAGAGCAATTACACTCCAGTAAAAAATAAATAACTGTTAAAGAAAAAAAAAAAAACCTCTGGATTTGCTCGTGAGAGTCATTAGTGACCTCAGCGAGAGCTGCTTAGGAGGGCTGGGAGTTGAAGGCAGACTGAAGAGGGTCAGGAAACAGGGACAATGAGGGGCTAGGCAACGAGCATCATCCACCCTTTGAAGACTTTCTGACAAAGGAGGAAGGGAGTGCTGTAAAGGGATGGGCTTAAAGGCACTGGCTTTTCTTTTTTTAAACAGGGAATGAGAAACATTTCAGTAGAAAGAAAATGCTGGCGCCCAGCATTTGAAACTTGAGTTTCAAACACTGGAAGAGGGTCTATCTTCTCTGATTTAAAACAGGAAAGATTGTTCTTCCCAATATCTAAGCGTGACTTTTTCTTCACTAAGATAACGTGGTTGCTTTCTGCAAGAGTTCCTGTCATCTGTGCTGTGCTCTGTGCTAAGTCACTTCAATTGTGTCCAGCTGTTTATGACCGTATGGACTGCAGCCCACCAGGCTCCTCTGTCTATGGGATTCTCCAGGCAAGAATACTGGAGTGGGTTCCCGTGCCTCCTCCGGGGGATCTTCCCGACCCAGGAATCAAACCTGAGTCTCTTCTGTCTGCTGCCTTGGCGGTCAGGTTCTTTATCACCAGTGCTATTTACATTATACCAATCAACTCCTCCTCATCAGTCAGGATTCAGGTAAGGGAAAGGATCATGTTATAAGAAGTATAGTCCACACCGTAAGAAGTAGAGTCCAGTTGAAGCCCAAGAATACTGGAGTGGGTAGCCTATCCCTTTCCAGTGGACCTTCCCTACCCAGGAATCGAACCGAGGTCTCCTGCATTGCAGGCAGATTCTTTATCAACTGAGTCTTTAATGATTATAATTTCATCTTTAATCCTTATTCTTTAATCTCAAGAGTTGGGCTTTAATATCAAGGAAGTAAAATGGCAGCATCTCTCAAAAATGTTTAATTTTTAGTCAGCCAGAAATAGGAGTAATGCCATCAACACGGAAGGATGTGAAACTACAGTTATTTTCAAACTGATAAACTTTCCCCCTGACATCTGAGCCTAGGTAACCATTCTGGAACTCTGGAACATCTCCATGGACCGATTCAATCTGCCTGTTCCCTAGAATTTGAAACTATCCAGGAGTGGCATTTCGCCTAATTTCTGCATTCATTTTTTCCCAAGGTTGAGTCCTCTTGCATCAGTTCTAAAATCTTTGCTGCTTTTCTGAATGCTTAAAATCAATCCCAGTTGAAAGCTCTTAATAGAACTCCCTCATTTTAATAAATAGTTGGTGGCACATTAAAACTAATGAGCTATCTTTATTAATTTTCCTATCTCTAGGCCATAAATTCTATCCCGATGGGCGCTCTGATCCTGGCGAACACCAGTTAGAAACGTAACAGAGCCGCGGCGCCGCCGGGACTGGCTCAGACGGGACCCACTGAGAAGGAGGGACTGGTAACTTCAGCCGTCGTTCAGTGCAGGCAGTCTTCTTGCCAGATCTCGTTTTCATCAGCTGGAAGCTCAACAATGTTAGTTTTGGCTGAACAGTTTATACATGGATTGGACACGTTTTTCATCACGGTAGAGGACAGTTGTTAACCTTCCTTACAGAGCAGTGTTGGCATGGAAGCCAGAAGTTATGCAGCCCAGAGGCAATTTTGTTACAAAGATGTATGTGACCCTGATGCAATGTTATGTCATCATTCTGCCTGCCCTCAGCCATCCTGAGTCATTCTTTGCACTGGTGTTCACATTGAATTAACATGAATTCAAGACAAAAAATCTCTCTGTATCCCTTCAGGAATACTGATCCGTTCATGTTTTGTTGTGTTAATTTGTTGCTCAGTAACCCAGTCGTGTCTCTCTGTAACGCCATGGGCTGCAGCACACCAGGCCTCCCAGACCCTCACCAGCTCCTGAAGTTTGCCCATGTTCATGCCCATTGCATCGATGATGCCATCCAGCCACCTCACCCTCTGACACCTTCTTCTGCCCTCGGTTTTCCCAGCATCAGAGACTTTTCCAATGAGTCAGCTGTTCACATCCAAAAACTAAAATACTGGAGTTTCAGCTTCAGCATCAGTCCTTCCAATGAGTACTCAGGGTTGATCTCCCTTAGGACTGACTGGTTTGATCTCCTTATAGTCCAAGGGACTCTCAGGAGTCTCCTCCAGCACCACAATTCGAAGGCATCAATTCTTTGGTGCTCAGCCTTCTTTACAGTCCAGCTCTCACAAATGTATGTGACCACCGGGAAGACCATGCCTTGACTATACAGACTTTTGTCACCAGAGTAACGGCTCCGCTTTTCAACACACACTGTCTAGGTTTGTCATAGCTTTCCTGCCAAGAAGCAATCATCTAGATTTCAGGGCTGCAGTCAGCATCTGCAGCGATTTTGGAGCCAGAGAAGAGGGAATCTGTCACTACTTCCACATTTCCCTCCTTTGTTTGCCACGCACTAAAGGTGCCGGATGCCATGATCTTGGGTTTTTTAATACTTAGTTTTAAGCCCACTCTTTCACTTTCCTCCTTCACGCTCATCAAGAGACTCTTTAGTTCCTCTTCACTTTCTGCCATTAGAGTGGTATCATCCGCATTTCTGAGGCTGTCGATGTTTCTCTCAGCAGTCGATTCCAGCTTGTAACTCATCCAGCCCAGCATTTCTCATGACGTGCTCAGTGTATAGGTTAAACAAACAGGGTGACAGCAGACAGCCCTGTCGCACTCCTTTCTCAATCTTGAACCAATCAGTTGTTCTATACAGGGTTCTAACTGTTGCTTCTTGACCTGCATATGGGTTTCTCAAGAGACATGTAGATGGTCTGGTATTCTCATCTCTTTAACAGCTTTGCACAGTTTATTATGATCCACACACTCAAAGGCTTTGACATAGTCAATCAAACAAGATGTTTTTCTGGAATTCCCTAGCTTTCTCTATGATCCAGTGAATGTTGGCAATTCGATCTCTGGTTCTTCTTCCTTTTCTAACTCCAGCTTGGACATCTGGAAGTTCTCGGTTCACATAATGCTAAAGTCTAGCATGCTAGATTTTAAGCGTGACCTTACTAGCATGCGAGATGAGTGCAGTTGTCCGATGGTTAGCACACTCTTTAGTATTACTAAAGAACTGGGAACTGGGGTGAGGATTGACCTTTTCCAGTCCTGAGGCCACTCCTGGGTCTTCCAAATTTGCTCACATATTGAATGCAACATCCTTTAAGATTTTGAATAGTTCTGCTGGAATTCCACCGCATCCACTAGCTTTAACAGCAGTGCTTCCTAGGGCCCGCTAGACTTCGCCCTCCAGAATGTCTGGCTCTGGGTGGCTGACCACACCCTCACAGTCATCAGCTCATCTGGACGTTTTCATACAGTTCTTCCGTGTACTCTTTCCATCTCTTCTTGATCTGTTCAGTGCCTACTAGGTCTCTACCTTTTATGTCCTTCATCGTGTCCATCTTTGGGCAAAATGTCGCCTTGGTATCTCCAATTTTCCTGAAGACATCTCTACTCTTTCCCCTTCTGTTGTCTTCTTCTAGTTTTACACACTGGTCATTGAAGAAGACCTTCTTGTATCTCCCTGCTGTCCTTTGGAAATCGGCATGTAGTTGGATATATCTTTCCCTTTCTCCCTTGCTTTTTTTTGTTGCTGTTGTCTTTTTCCTTTAGCTGTTTGTAAGGCCTCCTCAGATAACCACACTACCTTCTTGCTTTTCTTTTCTCTGAGGTGGTTTTGTTTGTACAATATTACAGACCCCCCTCCATAGATCTTCAGGCACACTGTTTACAAGTTCTGACTCCTTGAATCTATTCATTACCTTCACTGCATATTCATAGGAAATTTAAGTCATACCTGGCTGGCCTGGTGGTTTTCCCGTTTCTTTAGTTTAAGCCTGAATTTTGCTATGAGAGGCTGATGATCCGAGCCACAGTCAGTTCCAGATCTCGTTTTTGCTGACTGTAAACAGCTTCTCCATCTTTGGCTACAAAGACTGTAATCAAATTGATTTCGGTATTGGCCATTTGGTGATGTCCGTGTGTAAAGTCTTCTGTTGTTAAAAAAGGGCATTTTCTGTGACCAATGCATTCTCTTGGAAGACTCAGTTAGCCTTTGCTCCACTTCATTTTCTTCTCCAAGGCCAAACTTGCTTGTTACTCCAGGTCTCTCTTGCCTTCCTGCTTTGGCATTCCAGTCCCCAGTGAACAGAACATCTATTTTTGGTGTTAGTTCCAGGAGGTCTTCTAGGTCTTCACAGAACTGACCAACTCCAGCTTCTTTGGCATCGGTGGTAGGGGCATAGACTTGGGCTACTGTGACGCTGAATGACTTGCCTTGGAAACAAACCAGGATCATTCTGTCATCTCTGAATCTGCACCCAACTACTGCATTTTGGACTCTTCTGCTGATTATGAGGGCTACTCCATTTATTCTATGGGATTCTTGCCCACAGTAGTAGGTATAATGGTCATCTGAATTAAATTTGCCCATTCCTGTCCATTTTAGTTCACTGCTTCCTAAGATGTCAATGTTTACTCTCACCATCTCCTGCTTGATAACGTCCAATTTACCTTGATTCATGGACCTAACAGTCCAGGTTCCTATGCAATACTGTTCATCACAGTGGTTAATATCCCCTTGTTATTCAATTTTACTAATGCATATAACATTCATTTTAAATGATAGTTTTATTTACAGAAAAGACACTAGGAGATTTGACACAGTAGTTAAAAACACGTACTCGGAGGCCACACGCAAGTCTGTGGTCTGCCTTATACCCATTTCTTTACAAATAATGTGCACCCGGCTCCCGGGTATGTGTTCTTAACCACTAGAGTAAACGTGCATTTGAATCCCAGCTCTGCCAGTTACTGAACTTGACAACGCAGGCAAGCTATTTGATTGCTCTGTGCTTGAAATACGGGAGTAACAGCGTTTCACAGGACTGCAGTGGGGATGGAATGTCACTTCTTACCCAGGGCTTGAGCAGTGCTCGGTACACACAACATCCTCGGTAAATGCTAGCCACTGTTACTAGTTCTTATTTTAAAATAACTAAAAAAACAATTCACAATTTAAAATTTGAACCTAAATACTGAATACAGTGCTAGGAAATTTGACAGTGCTTGAGGAATTTCTTACAAGCCCAACGAGTGGTAGCCTCTCATGGAGAATCAGGGGAGGTTCCAGCCTGAAGGGTGGGGTCAGGTGTGACGCAGGGCCTGGCCTCCTCCCCACAGCGAGATTCATTGACACTTTCTCTGAAGTTACTTCCAGCCTCTAACAACACCTTTTGTGTTCCATCAGCTAAGGAGTACAATTTATATCATCGGAACAGAAACAAATATCCGTAAAACAGTTTTCACAAAGTTAAAACAATGAGAAGTACCATGGACAGATCCCAAAGCCCAAAGCAGGATCGTGAGCGGCCCCGCCCCTTGAACGCACTTCCTTGGGAGAAGCCATCAATGAGCAGTCCAGGAAACACTGGAGAGCGAGCCTTCCTAGGACGTTACTTCATGGTACTGGATGCCCCCTAACCTTCTCGGGGCTGACCACGTGGAACTTGTGGCTTATAACTCCACTCCGAATCTTGATATTCTTAGACTGACAACATGATATCCCATCAATAGCTTCTCAGGAAAAAGCAAAATTGACGGTACATCATTAAAAATAAAATTAGGATAATGACTTGATTTCTAAGACTTCATTTCTGGACTTCTGGAAAACTTGTTTCATCTGAGATGACTGAAACAAGAACTCATGAAAAGCAACAGAAGGATGGTGTTTTATACACATTTATTTAAAGCATAATATATAAGAAAATGTTCAATGTCTCACAAAGCATTTCATAAAAAATAGTTTGAAATACAACCTTTAATTTCTAAAGTCTGTACCAAGGGTAAGTATATAAGTTTTACCCATAAAAGTACAACTTTAAAGGCAGATTTCACGCCTCTTAAGCTACATGCTAGCTAATGGCCAACTAAAGGACATTAACAATGTGTATTTTTAAGAATTTGAAGAAATTCATGAAAATATTTTGTAAACATTGTAAACAAACATCTACATATACTGTGGGAGAGTTCACAATCTGCTTACAAGAGATTAAATCTTGTCTTTTATGATATTATCTTATAAAGTTATTACTACACAGTTTTAAACCTTCTGGAGTAAATCCCGCTATGTCACCTTCACTAATATCAAGCACAGGTTTGTACTACGAATATATATACAATGCTACTTTTTCCCTAAATACTATATATATATATGAATGCATTTAACTGAGGAAAATCAGAGCATAGCAAAATGCTGCTTTAACTGCTTAATTAAGTGCTGAGTGTCCACGTGATCTGGAAATGCTGCTTCAGACTTCTTAGCAGCAACGTAACTCCTCTGTAGATCGCCTATCTGTAAGGAATAGCAGAACCAGAATAAGACCACAGAATGAGAACTAGAAAAAATCAGAAATGAGTAAAAAAAAAAAAAAAACATAGTATCTGCAAAACGTAAAAACCCAAGGTAAATTGCTTGACTGTGTTACTTTGATATAAAAATACTTTCACCTAGATTACAATTCAGTCTTGAAAAAGCATGAGAAAAATAACCAATCGTGAATATTTCCTGCTCCATCACAGCTGTCCAGCTATGAGCTCGTGAGCCTGTTTCCTTTTCCTGTGACGGATGGCCCCATAGACGTGAATCGGCATCTGCAGGCCCAGCAGCCGGCTCGGCTCAGCCTGCAGTTCAGCACAGACAGCGGCGCGCTCCGCTTGGCTGGGCTTGGAGGAGGCTGA
Organism: Neotragus moschatus; assembly: GCA_006410615.1. Taxonomy (NCBI): domain Eukaryota; kingdom Metazoa; phylum Chordata; class Mammalia; order Artiodactyla; family Bovidae; genus Neotragus; species Neotragus moschatus. Next base: position 411,604 of record SJYA01001440.1, read on the forward strand.
CCGCCGAAGAGCCGACGCTTCTGAATGTGGTGCTGGAGAAGACTCCTGAGAGTCCCTTGGTCTGCAAGGAGATCCAACCAGTCCATTCTGAAGGAGATCGGCCCTGGGATGTCTTTGGAAGGAATGATGCCAAAGCTGAAGCTCCAGTACTTTGGCCACCTCATGAGAAGAGTTGACTCACTGGAGAAGACCCTGATGCTGGGAGGGATTGGGGGCAGGAGGAGAAGGGGACGACAGAGGATGAGATGGCTGGATGGCATCACGGACTCGATGGGCTTGAGTCTGAGTGAACTCCGGGAGTTGGTGATGGACAGGGAGGCCTGGCGTGCTGAGATTCATGGGGTCGCAAAGAGTCGGACACAGCTGAGCGACTGAACTGAACTGAACTGAATATCTCTTAAGACAGGAAACTTAAGTAAAAACTATTGTATATAAGATATAATAACATGCTCTGGGAGCTTTTAAAAGGTTGCTAACAGTAATATTGGGCAGATATCCAGTTTTTAAAATTCATTAAGGGTATCTTTGATTTTCAATAAACTTTTTGTTAAAATCCAGGCCCAAAGAAAAACACATACAGTATCTGAAGCCATCTGAATGTACCTTGATTCATGTATATACTTCTAAAAGGAGAGAGCTTTGCAGTGTGCACACACACGCACACATACACCTACACAGACACAAATACAGATCATTCACTTCTGGTAGTTTTTTTGTAACACACATATGAACTGAAAACTTTTCTTTTTTAAATCACAGCATTTCTTTTTAACATAGTATTTTCTTTTATGGAAGTGTAGACTTTTGCTAACAGAAATATTCCATTTGCATTGAATATCATTAAACTTTAATACCACTCCTGAAAGGTGATCAAGGCTTCTCTGTGGTCTAACTGACTGGCAGCATGTGCGTGCAGACTTAGCTGCTCAGTCGTGTCCCAGTCTTTGCGACCCCATAGACTGTAACCCACCAGGCTCCTCTGTCCATGGACTTTTCCAGGCAAGAATACTGGAGTGGGTAGCATTCCCTCCTCCAGGGGATCTTCCCGACCCCAGGATCGAACCAGGGTCTCCTGCACTGCAGGCAGATTCTTTCCCAGCTGAGCCACCAGGGAGCCCAGTGGCAGCACGGCGCATTGGGAAACACGTGGGAGCTGGGTATGAATTCTGAATCTGCCACTGCCATGGAGCTCGAGAAGTCTTTCAAGTTCCAAAGCCTTGGCTTCCGTTAGAATGTAAGCTGCATGAGGCAGAAGTTTCTGCCTGATTCATTCGCTACTAACAGCCTCTGTGTCTACAGCAGCGCCTGGTATGTAGCAGCTGTTCATACAAGTTCAACAAGCGGAACATCAACTGTATGAAAAAATGCACAGGGAAGGTAAGGGTTACCTACATTTCAGGGCTGTTGAGAGAATTAGAGGTGTGGAGAGTACCCGGAACAGTGACTAGCACTTAACAAGCTCTCAAAAATGACAATTTATAAAAAACAGCATATTTTATTTTCAAAACACTAGAGAGTGAATGAGCTCACATTCATGTTATGAAAAATGATTTTTATAACTTTTGGGGTCTATAAAGAAAGTGTCTTTACATCAGCAAGCATTTTTATCAATTTCCTTATCCTCAAAACTCATCTTCCATGTTAAAGGAAGACTTGCAAGTAAAAGTTATTAGATGACCTTTCTTTCTTCTTATTGTAAAGGAGACATAATTTCTTTTAGCTCTTGGATGTTAATTGACTTGTAACACAGTATCAACAGTTGCTTCTTTCCTATATTGTTCATTGCTGAAACAGCTTTCACTAATGTCCCTAATTTTATAGCATCATGCTAGACTTGGTGACTATATCACCTATAAATGATATACAGGATTTCCCTATAAGAAAACACTAATTACTAAATCCTCCCCAAACCAGGAGTTAATGAGCAGTTTTTCAATGATTAAATGTCATCTTTTAAAACATAAAATAATTTTTCTGCAACCCATAATGGTATTAAGCTTAGCTAATATTCAGTGATAAATATACTTAAAGTGTATTAAACGTTCCCTTAAAGTGAAGACATGTGTAAATAATCAAGTGTTTAAAAAATACTTTCAGGAAGTTATGGTTAGAATGTCCTTATTTATCTGTACAATTTTTAAAACCAAGGAAGAAAACACAAACACACACACACACAAAAGAAGAAAACAAATAGGTCAGATGATAAACGGATAAAGAAAGAGAATACCTTGTCAGAAATTGTTGCAAAATTAAAATGTGGCTCGTACATATGGGGTGCCAAAGATGATGCAGTTTGTAACAGTGCTTTTGCCTGTTTAGAAAAGAAAAAAAAGAAAGAGACACCAAAGGCATATGAGTATATATTAGCACTATACTGGTGGTATTTTTTTTGGTAGAAGAATACTTTACCCAGGAAAGGACTTTTAAAAAACATGATTCTGTGATAAACATGGATGAATTTCTGTGAAATACAATTTACAGATATACAATTAACTACTTATATCTTGTCAAAATTATATTAAAAATGAAATGCTTCAAAATATGGAGAAAAGAATAGAAAAGTTATGTGAGAACCACTGTTCTTATAGTTTATATTTCAATATGATGTACAACTCGAAAGTATAGCCCTCTCAATGATAAAAAAAATTCTTATCAATCTAGTTTTTGATTGAATGATTGCTATTGACTGATTTAGTAGGCTCTCAACTACCTTCTCTAATGCAACAACCAAAGCCATCAAATTCAGATCGCCATGTTCTGTGCTGGACAACAATGAGGAAGCACTTATTATCCTGCTGACCTGGAAATGACAACTGAAGGCAACCGAAGATGACAAGCTTTCCGCCTGCTAGAGCACTCAAAAGACAAAACTCACACCATGTTTTGTCGACTGCAGGCTCAAAGGGTCACTCGTTGCAGAGACCACTGAGTGGCATGAGTGGCCTGCACACTCACTGTTAAGACCACAAACTCAGCATTCCTACGCTGCCGGAACAGTCTTTCAACTCGCAGCTAAACTTCGACGTATGACCCCGAGGACAATTCTTAAATCTTTTTTTTAAAGGGAAATAACAGCTTATATAAGATGGTAGATATTAATTTTATGATTTGCTAGTTTCTTTTAATTGAAGTGTGTGTGTGCTCAGTCGTGTCCGACTCTTCGCAACCCCATGGACCACAGCCCTCCAGGCTCTTCTGTCCATGGGATTTTCCAGGCAAGGATACTGGAGTGGGTTGCCATGTCCTTCTCCAGGGGAACTGAAGTATAGTTTTCAATAACAGTGAGACCTTTCACTGAAACATTTCAAATCAACTGCATACTATAGAAACGACAGTAAGTAGGAGGGAAAGAAAAAATCACCAACATGGAAACAGAAAATCATAAAAAGCACCTGCTTTAAACGGACACGAAGTTCATGACGGAACAAGTTCCCACTTGAGAACAGTTAGCTTTTGTTTACAAAATATGCAGCCACTTTACTTGCTTTGGGAAAATGTTGTGAAGCAAAGGCAGCATCCGCTGAGGTCTCTTTGCTTATTTTCTCAGGTTTAGCAACACGCTTCGGAGGCCAGGCTGGAGGTCACCATCCTGGCGTGCTGCGCACAGGGTCTGTGACCTTGGTTAGTTACCTACCCTCCTCTAGTCTGTTTCGTCACCTCTAATACAGGGAATGGAACAGCTATTTATCTTGATTGTCATTAATGTGGTATGAGTGTATTTAGCTTTTAAATTTCCCATTAGGTAAATAATAACAACAAAATATAATGTATTAAGCATCTATCTTTACTATTCCAAGGGCTTTACATGCACAAGCAGCTCACCTTCACAAGAACCCCTTCAGGTCAGCTGCTGTGATGACTATTTTATTATCATCCGCTCAGTCTACCCACACTTAGCACCTCCCCAGGGTCGGGCAATGGTTCTGCCGTTGAAAATACAGCAGTTAGAAGGCAGAGCAGGCCCCTGCTTTCACACAGCGAGCATTCTGCATTCCACACAGACTGAAAACGCCTGATAAAATGACAGGGACTGTGAAGGAGAAAACACTTGGAGACGACAGCAAGGGCTCCTTTAGACTGACGGTCAAGTGGGTCTTTCTGAAGAAGTGGTAATTAAGCGAAGACCCAAATGATAAAAAGAAAAGGGTCCCTGTCAGATCTGAAAGGAGTCTAGTCCAAAGGCCCCACAGTAGAAACGGGCCCACCCAGCAGCCAGCAGCTCACGAGTCTGCCGGCAAGGGGGAGGGACTGGTGGCAAAGCGGGGTCTGAGGAGGGCCCTGGAGGCCAGACAATGTGGGGCCCTAAAGGCTAAGGTTTGAAGTTCAAACAATTCACATATTCCGAGTTGCAGGGAGGAGCCTTTGGAGGATGGTAAGCAAAGCAGTGATGAAATAATCTTGTTTTAAAAACATACCCTAAGGCTGTCCTGAGGAAAATATATTACAGGGTGCACTTCCTTGCTGATGGAAGTGGAAACAAAGGCCACACCTGGGAGACTCCCGTGCTCACCCAGGCGGGAGACGACAGCAGCCTGGAGGAGGGGGCAAGGGGCACAGAGTGGAGGATGTATGCGTGGCACAGACGGGGTTCACTGGAGGCACGGGGTGGCGTGGAAGGGGCAGTTGGAAAAGAGAAGTTTCTGGTGGGGTGGGAGGGGGTCCTAGGATGTGTAGGGGGTGGTCCGAGGATGCGGGCCTGAGCAGGGGGGTGGCGGTCGGGGGGCTGTGAACAGTGGAAAGGTTCCCGACCATAGGACAGACTGGGGAGGTGCAGTTTTGCCCTAATAAACTCAAGCGTTCTGTTTGGACATTGAAAGGTTAAGTGACGTGTCCAAGGTCATGCTGCCAATACTGGGATTCAAATCCTGGGCAGTCAGACCCCAGAGCTCGTTTTGAAACCGTCACGTGTGAAGACGTGCATGTGGCTGCTGCTCTGGGAAGCAAGCAGGCTGTCCGCGGCCTGCGGGGCTGGCTGACCTGCTCCACGTGGCCCCTCCGCATCTCCAGCACGGCCAGGTTGTTGTAGGCCTCTGCGTGGTGGTTGTTGCTCACCAGAGCCAGCCGGAAGCACTGGTGGGCCAGGTTCGTGTCCCCTGTTCCCTGTAAGAGAAGAGCGCAAACTCACACACACAAATCCGGCCACTTCCTTCCGCCACCTCTGACCTCCTCGCCCCATACACATCTCTCCTGCCACCGCAGAGAAAACGACACGTCCCGACACAGGAGTCGGCTGTGACTTGTACGTAAAGGGATTAACCTGGGGATGTAAAATGAGTTTGGGTGACTCCTAGCAATCTCTATAAATTGGTACAAGGACTGTAACCAAACCTGGATTTCCAGTACGTGAAAATTTCTTCAAGACTAACATGTGCCTACCTTTTCTAGAACAGAAAGTCTACCAGGGAAACAACGTACCACAGCGACGTGTCCCAAGTTGTACCAGACGTCAGCTACCTCTTCTTCATTTTCGGCCAGAGAAAGGGCACGTTCAAACGAGGTCAGAGTCATATCGTACTGCTGGGCGAAGAAGCAACACAGCCCCAGGTTGTTAAAAAGCTGGCAGTTGTAAACACCCATCTGGAGGAGTCGCCTTTTTGAAAGAACACACACACTCTGGTGTCAGATCAGCTTTATAGATGTTGGCATATTTTTTACAAAGTTGGAAGTGAATTCATTTTATATGCTTTAATACCCTCCAAAGAACAGCAAGTCTTATAGTCAATGAAGAAGAGTCTGAAGCTAATTCAAAAGCATGCCTTTTGTAGTGGTTCCAGGCATGAGAAATGTATCCAGAGGCAAAGTCAGAAATAACTTATCTAACCTTTCTCTCCTCCCCTCAAAAGCTTTACTAGAGTATCAAAATAATAAATAAATAGTCACATAATGTAAAACCCCTGCACACTTTGGCCTCATGCAACTTTGGGGCTCGGAAGGGGAATTTCTGAGACCTTCTAACCGAGTTTGAGGCCTTTAGCCTCCCGAAGTTTCGGCTGAGTTGGATTCTGGTTGTGTTGTGTGGTTCAGCTACATCCAGTGACCGCCAGTGAGCTTCTACTCAGGAAGACAAGACTGTCGGGGGATCCCGATGTTCCCCATTTAGCTTTCACACTGCGGCTCATGAACCCTATTTTGCTTCTATTCATCATTAATCTCGAAGGATGAGAGAGTTCAGACAAGCATGTGAAAATCACCTCAGCTGCCCCGAGGAACCCGTGACCCGCTCCGGGGGTAGGGGAGTGGAGACGGCTCTGTGGGCGCAGGCTGGCATTCACATTATTACCTTTTGTGCTCCAACATGTACTTAGAAAGAACGCTTGTCAGCTGCCAGTTATCTCCCTGTTTATTACCCAAGGGCTAAAGAGGAAGTCATAATTTAAAAATTAATCTCAGAAACCATCTATAGGATAAAATAAGTATGTGCTCAAAGAACCAGTGAAAACAAATTGTTTAGATTTTGCAAACATATTTGGACAAGAGTTAACAATACTTCACAAAACTGGGATTCTGTTTTAAGGTCCTCCTCACAACTTTAGAGCCTGAGGTCCACTGCTCTTTACAAATCACATTATTATTCAACCTTTAAGGTTTTGACACTATGTACAGTAGTATTAATGAAGGCCGTGACGTGGAAGCTTCTCGTAACTGTTGTTATCAGTTGATGACAAAATGGCCAATTCACATACACCAACATGGTGTTAAAAGTAGGCATTTATCCAGGTGGGTTTCTGGAAGATGCTAACTACTTCTGCATTTCCAAATTATTTAAAAATAGCTTCAGCAGTCATAAAACATCCGGGTGCTTGAATTTTTAGTCTCGTGTAGACGTGGACCACACACTGTCTCCCTGCATCTTTGTTCCGTCTTTATCGCTTTTTGCATCACTATTTCACAGGAAAGCAGTCTCACAAATTGAACGTGAAGGGTACCTGTAAAACCGGAGGGCTACTTCTGGCTGATCGGAGTAGAAGTGGTTGCTTCCAATGCACGCAATGGCTTCCACGTGAGTGTTGTCTTGTTTCAAGACCTCTTTGTAGTATTCAGTGGCTGATGAAATATTGTTCATCTCCTATTCTCCATCAAGAGGGAAGAGCAATACTGTATTAATATTCAACCAGAAATTGTTACGATGATGACTGGTTTACATTATTTTACTCAATTCAGTATTTTTTCCAATTCAATATTTAGAAAGACCCTACCACAGCCAGACTCTGTTCTAGGCCCTGGGGACACAACGTGAACAAAAAGATAAAATTACAGTCACTCCTGCCCCCCCATCTGTAGTTTCCCATTCATGAGTTCGGTGAGCCACGGATCAAAAATATTTAGGAAAAGAATTCCAGAAAGTTCCAAAAAGCAAAACTTGAGTTTGCTGCACTGGAAAATATTTATATACCATTTACTTTGCATCTTCAGCTATTTACATAGCATTTGTAATGCATTAGGCATCATAAGCAATCTAAGGTGATTTAAAGTATACACATGGGGACTTCCCAGAGGTCCAGGGGCTACCAGTCCTCCTTGCAGTGCAGGGAATGCAGGTTCAATTCCTGTCTGGGGAACTAAGACCCCACAGGCTGTGGAGCAACAACACCCACGTGCTGCCACGAGGGAGCCCACGCACCACAATGAAAGATCCCACATGAAGTAACTAACACCCAACACAGAAAGATTAAAATTTTTAAATAAATGAAGTATGTGGGCAGGTTATATGCAAATATTCTGCCACATCATATAAAGGACTGGAGTGCCCACAAATCTTGACAACCTAGGGCTATCCTGGGACCAATCCTCCTTGGACACAGAAAGACGGCAGCACTGTCCTCAAGGAGGTTACATCTGGTAGGAAGACGAGCACGTGAACACTTCCTGTCTTAGAGGAAGGCCTTTCAGCTTTTCATCATTAAGTCTGATGTCAGCTGTGGGTCTGTCACATATGGACTTTATCATGTTGAGGTATGATCCCTCTACGACCTCTTTCTGGAGAATTCTTATCATAAATGGATGTTGAATTTTCTCAAAAGCTTTTCTGCATCTATTGAGATATGGTTTTTATTCTTCAATTTGTAAAGATGGATATCACATTGATTGATCTGCAAATACTGAAAAATCCTTGCATCCCTGAGATAAATCCCTCTTGATGATGGTGTATGATCCTTTTAATGTACTGTTGGGTTCAGTTAGTTAATATTTTGTTGAGGATTTCTGCATTTTCTCTAAGATCAGGAATAAGACAAGGAGGCCCACTCTTACCACTTTTATCCAACTTAGTATAGGAAATCCTAGCCACAGCAACCAGACAAGAAAAAGAAATAAAAGGAATCCAAATTGGAAAGGAAGAAGTAAAACTATCACTATTTACAGAAGACAGGATATTATAAATAGAAATTCTTAAAAATACCACTAGGAAACTACTGGAGCTCATCAATGAAGTTGGTAACACTTCAGGATAGAAAAGTATAGATAGAAATCTGTTGCATTCCTATGCATTAACAACAAACTATCAGAAAGAGAAATTAAGGAAATATCCTATTTACCACCACATAAAAAAGAACAAAATACTAGGAATAAACCTACCTTAGGAGGTGAAAGACCTATACTTGGAAAACTTTAAGACACTAATGAAAGAAACGGAAGACAAAACAAACAGACGGAAAGATACAGCATATTCTTAGATTCGAAGAATCAATATAGTTAAAATGACCATAGCAATCTACAGATTCAAGTCAATCTCAATCAAAATAGCAATGGCATTTTTCACAGAACTGGAACAAATAATTTTAAAATGTGTATGGAGACAAGAAAGACCCTGAATAGTCAAAACAATCTGAAGAAAGAAGAAGGAGCTGGTGGAATCGTGCTTCCTGACTTGAGACTGCATTACAAAGCTACAATAATCAAAACAGTATGGTGCTGGCACAAAAAGAGACATATATTAATAGATCATTGGAACAGAGAGCCCAGAAATAAAACCACATACTTATTACAGTCAATTAATCTATCACAAAGGAGGCAAGAATATACAATAGAGAAAAGACAGTGTCTTCAATAACTGGTGTGCTACATGTAAAAGAATGAAGTTGGAAAATTTTCTCACACTACATTCAAAAACAAAGTCAAGGATTTAACCACTGGTGGTCCAGCAGTTAAGAATCTGCCTACTTATACAGAGGGCAGGGGGTCGATCCCTGGTCTGGGAAGATTCCATATGCTCCAGGGCAACTAAGCCCGTGTGTCACCACTACTGAGCCCATGTGCCTGGAGCCTGTGCTCCACAATAAGAGAAGCCAGCACGTAAGGAGCCTGTACATGGTGATGATGAGCAGCCCCTGCTGGTTGCAACTCAAAACGGACTAAAGACAAAAATGTAAGACCAGAAACCATACAACTCGTAGAAGAAAGCACAGGCAGGACACTCTCTGACATATAACACAACACTACTTTTTCTGGATCTGTCTCCTAAAGCAAAGGAAAGAAAGCAAAAATAGCCAAAAGGGACCTAAATAGACTTAAAAGCTTCTGCACAGCAAAGAAAACCATTGACAGAATGGAAACAACCTAATGAATGGGTGAAAATATATGCAAATTAGATGACTGAGAAGTGGTTAGTATCCAAAATACATAAACAGTTCATACAACACAATATCAAAAATCAAATAACCCAATTAAAAAACAGACAGAAGACCTGATAGGTTTTTTTTTCCCAAAGAGGACATTCAGACGGCGACAGCACTCCACAGTGCAAGGCTTCATTCAGTGTCACAGGTGCCAAACGTGGTGTACTCATCTACTCAGGCTGCCAAAACAAAATACCACGGACTGGGCAGCTTAGACAACAGACACTTCTGTCCTCAAGGTCACAGCTGACATCAGAGCGTCTTAGTGAGGACTTTCTTCCTGGCTACAGAGGGTCACCTTCTCACTGTCCTTGCATGAGAGAGAGAGCGAGCGAGAAAGCACTCAAGTGCTTTCTGGGATCTTTTAAAAAATATTTTTACAATGCTGTGTTGGTTTCTGCCACACAACAACACGAATCAGCCATAATTACGTATCTATCCCCTCCCTCCCGAACCTTCCACCCCTCCCCTCACCCCAGCCCTCTAGGTCATCACAGAGCCTCAGGCTGGGCTTCCTGCGTCACACAGCAACCTCTCATCAGATACCCACTTACACATGGCAGCGTATAAACGTTGACGCCACTTCCCCATTCGTCCCTCTCTCTCCCTCCCCACTGTGTCCACAGTCCATCCTCTACACCTGGGGATGTGTGTGTATACATATACACAATGGAGTATTACTCAGCATTAAAAAGGACAAGTCTGAGTCACTCCTAGTGAGGTGGATAAACCTAGAGCCTGTCATACAGTGAAGTAAGTCAGAAAAGCAAATCTCATATATTAACCCATATATATGGAATCCAGAAAATGGTACTAATGAACCTACTTGCAAGGAAGGAATGGCGTCTTGCCTTATAGAGGCACTAATCCGATCATGAGCCCATCCTCATGAGCTCATCTAACTCTATCTCCCCAAGGCAGACAACCTCTAGACACCCTCCACAGGGGGGTGTGGCTTCAGCATAAGGATGTGCGCGGGTAGGGAGGCAGAAAATTCAGTCTGCCACAGGTGGTAACACCCAATTCAAAGAAGACTCCAGCCCGAGTGGTCAGTTGTTTCAAGGCTTTTCAGTTCAGTTCAGTTGCTGTCGTGCCCGACTCTTTGCCACCCCATGAATCACAGCATGCCAGGCCTCCCTGTCCATCACCAACTCTCGGAGTTCACCAAGACTCACGCTCATCGAGTCAGTGATGCCATCCAGCCATCTCATCCTCAGTCGTCCCCTTCTCCTGCTGCCCCCAATCCCTCCCAGCATCAGAGTCTTTTCCAATGAGTCAACTCTTCGCATGAGGGGGCCAAAGTACTGGAGTTTCAGCTTTAGCACCATTCCTTCCCAAGAAATCCCANTATTTCTTTGCATTCATTGCTGAGGAAGGCTTTCTTATCTCTTCTTGCTATTCTTTGGAACTCTGCATTGCTTTTTTAGACAATGGTCAAAGGTTTCTATTTATATGCTTATCAAAATTATATTTCACAAGGAGAAGCTATTTCTAAACAATTTAAGGGTTGTTGTTTTCATATTACAAGTAATACATGTTGATTACAGAAAATCTGGAAAATAAAAACCATTCACACACTACTACCCAGGTATGGCAACTATTAATACTTTCCATTCTTTTTTCTAACAAAATAATTTTAAAAGATCATACCCACCATTTCAAGGAATTTAAAAGAGAACAAAGATGCTTCTGTTCAATACTGTATTAGAAGTCCTAAACAGTAGGGTTTTTTTAAGTAAAATAATTGAAATTAAGAGATAAAACTGTCTACATTCACAGATGATAATAGTTTTACTTAGAAAATCTAAGAGAATCTATGATGTTATTAAAAAGACTATTTAGCTAAGTTTTAGTATCAAATCAACTTAAATTAATACATTCCAATTCACCAGAAATGAACATAGGAAACAAAAGAGAAAAAAAAAAAAAAAAAAGGCAGTTCATTCACAATTTTACCTACAAATACATCTGTGCAGGAAAGAGTTAACATAGTAAGCCTGGGACTGCCACTCTTAGAGCGGCCTGTGAAAGGCTTGCCCTTGGTGAGTAACTTAGAACTTGGCTAGTGCCCTGTGTGTGTGTGCGCGAGTGCTAAGTTGCTTCAATTATGTCTGACTCTTTGCAACCCTATGGACTATAGCCCAACAGGTTCCTCAGTCCATGGGATCCTCCAGGCAGGAACGCCGGACTGGGTCGTCATGCCCTCCTCCATGGGATTTTCCCGACCCAGGGATCGAACCCACGTCTCTTACATCTCCTGCACTGGCACACAGATTCTTTACCGTTGGCACCACCTGGGAAACCCAGCTAATGCCCTATGCTTATATAAAACTTTCCCCAAATGATAGCGAGGCTCACTACACCCAAACCGTACAAAGTGCAGTGCGTGTGTTGTACGAACACCTGCTTCCCTCTGTGGAGTCTGGGATCCTGGTACGTGATAGGCAGATGGTGCCTCCCTATATGGCTGGCCCCTGGTAACAGATTGTTGTTGTTGTTCAGTTGCTAAGTCATGTCCGACTCTCTTGAGACCCCAAGAACTGCAGCACACCAGGCTTCCCTGTTCTTCACCATCTCCCGGAGTTTGCCTGAACTCATGTCCGTTGAGGTGGTGATGCCACCCTACCTTCTCATCCTCTGTCATCCCTTTGTCCTCCTGCCTTCAACCTTTCCCAGCATCAGGGTCTTTTGGAATGAGTCAGGTCTTCGCATCAGGTGGAGCTTCAGTATCAGCTGATATGTGAATAGTGAATATGCAGGACTGATTTCCTTTAGGATGGACTGGTTTGATCTCCTTGTGGTCCAAGGGACTCTCAAGTCTTCTGCAGCATCGCCGTTTGAAAGCATCAGTTCTTCAGCGCTCAGCCTTCTTTATGTGATGGATACCAGGTCTCATATGAGCTTCTCTAGCAGACAGTGTTTCACACATGTTGCCACACCTTGCAGGAAGAATCAAATGTGTCCTCTGTGACTCCACCAGGGGTCTGGGTGGGTGGCAGGAGAACTCTTGAAAGCCTGTGCCTGGTTTCCTCTGAACTTTGCCCCACATGCCTTTTCCCTTTATTGAGTTTCCTTTGTATCCTTTTGCTACAAAAAATCGTGGCTATGAGTACAACTGTATGCCGAGTCCTGAGACCTAAATCACTGAACCTCACAGTGGTTTTGGTGACTCCCAACAAAACATTTATGAAGATAATTACAAGATCTTCATTGAAAGACAACAATAACAAAAAAAGACCAAAGTAAATGGAGAGTTATACCATGATCCCCAGTAGGAAGAAAGGCAGACCCTCCACCCCCATCACTCTTACACTCAATGCAATTCCAAACCACATGCCGACAGGGTTTTTTAATAAGAAAGAGCAAAAGGCCAAGAATAACCAGCTGTGAAGAACAGGTGGTAGAATTTTCCCAGCCTGATACCAAGAGTTATTATGGAGCTATCTTAGTTAGGCAGCAGGGAGAGCAACTCAATGGGACTTTCCATGAAATTTGACAAAAATGGCTCCAAAATTTATTAGAATAAAAGCCAAAGTCCAAAACAGCCAAGACATTCCTAATGAAGATGAACAAAGCGCCCTCCCGAAGAGTATGTATAATAAAGCTACAGGAGTTAAGATGGTATAATATTGGTATAACGAGCAGACCAACAGAACAGAATTAAAAAGCCAAAACATATCTACCATATACACAGAAAAAAAAAACCTGCTGCTTGACATTACAGACCTGAGAGAAGAACCATTTAATGTGCTGGGACGGCCAACTATGCCGAGGGAAGAACTAATTCAAATTCCTACCTCAAACCATTCTCTATAGCCTTCTGTGTGTTTGAAATACTTCATCATAAAAACTGAAGTTTGTTTAATGTATACACTAAAATCTCTTCTTCTGTTGGTAAATCACTGGCCAACAATCATAATTTTACAAACTGTTACATTTTATAAGACCCCAAGGGACGATGAACTTACTTAAGTAGCATATAACCTCAATCTTACATCAACTTTTTGAAAGATAGGAACCTTACCTCATAGATCCTGGCAATTCCACAAAGTAGGGTTACCTCTCCTGGAAACTTGTCTAAGCCTTGTTTGAAAAGATTTAAAGCAGTCACGGGTTGATCCAATGAGATGTAAACCTAAAATCAGGATACACTTCAACAAAAGTACTGCTTCTTAAAATAACAGTATTCGTTATGACAAATTTAAAATTATTGCTTAGTAACAAATTATCTCCTGGATATTACAGTAAACACTTTTCAGAAATGGGTAGGATTAATTTCCAATAATGATGTTAGAGTTGTATCTCCTCATGCTGTGTGTGACACATTTATTCAATTATTCCTTCAGCAAACACTTACTGTGGGCTTACTACTGTTACACAGACTAGAGAGTAACTAGAAAAGGATGTTGATGTATGTCAAAAACTATCACATGCTGTAAAATAATTATCCTCCAATTGAAATAAATTGATTTTTAAAAAAGAGAGGCTCAAGGGAAAATCAAGGGCGGGGGAGCCTGGTGGGCTGCCATCTATCCGGCCACATAGAGTTGGACACGACTGAAGCGACTTAGCAGCAGCAGCAGCAGCACTTCCTTTTGGAGAAGGAAATGGCAACCCACTCCAGGGTTCGCCTGGGGAATCCCAGGGACGGGGGAGCCTGGTGGGCTGCCCTCTACGGGGCCCCACAGAGTCGGACACGACTGAAGCGACTCAGCAGCAGCAGCAGACGCACTTCCTTTCTGTCTTATCTTCTTTCAGCCTCCTTTACAACACTTTTTAAATTTAAGAAATTCTTAGACATGTATTAATATAAGATGATATCCTAACCACCACTTCATCAAATGCTTCTTTTAAAGCAGCCTTGGTGAGGGTAAAGAAGTCACTTATTCCAATACTGAAAATTCCAGGTGCTCTTTCACTTCTGTTGTGGCTGTGGGTGGCACTCAGGCGGCTCTGGAATCAGAAAGTCCTGGGTTGAATTGTTGTTTAGTCTCTCAGTCCTGTCTGACTCTTCTGTGACTCCATGGACTATATATAGCCCGCCAGGCTCCTCTGTCCATGGGATTTTCCTGGCAAGAATACTGGAGTGGGTTGCCATTTCCATCTCCAGGGGATCTTCCCGACTCAGGGATTGAACCCCCATCTCCTCAGTCTCTGCCAATAACAGGCAGATTCTTTACTGCTGAGCCACCAGGGAGGCCCTCTGGGTTTGAATGCTGGCTCTTAATAGGCAAGTGAGACTGAAAATCTTCACTTATCCTCTTAAGTCTCCTTTTCCTCAACAGTACAAAGGAAATGTTAAAATCCACTTTGCGGTGTTGCTAAGAAAGTTTAATTAAATTACATGTGGAAAAGACTTGATAAAATGGCTTACAGTGCATACGTGCTCAATAAAGGGGAAATACTGTTTTTGTTATAATGGCAGAGCCAAAAAGTGAAGGACCTACAAAAAACAATCCCGTTCTCTATAGTCTGCTGACACGAGAAACAAATGTGTTGTAGAAAAACACCTCTCTGGTGCTTGTGACCCCTGGGAATAGTAAGCCTGTAGCATGTTCTTCCAATCTAACGGGCAATATTTCAAAGAGGCTGTCTTACTTTCCCTGGCAACCGATTTTTTCTGAGATGGTTATCCTCTGAATGTTCTCACCTTCTCCCTTACCATTGAAAAAAAAAGTTAAGTCCGAACACATTAACTTGCCAACTGTTCTTAAAGAAACTGGCAACTCTCCCCATGTGCTGGTTGGAATTTAAACATTTATCCAGAGAAGACAAATTCCACCCAATCTAAGAATACTTACTTTTGCCAAGTAGAGAAATGTATCTACCATTTCCTGCTGCTTCAGGGCTGATTTAAACTGTTTCTCTGCTTCCCGATACAATCCTAACCTAAGAACAACCATTTAAAAAATTAGACATTCAATTTAAAACAAATACGACCAGCATTCATTCATACCCTGAGGATATGAATTAGAGACAAATTACATCTGTTAAGAGTAAGCATGTACCAAGAAGGCGATGTCATATGCACACATGTATATTTACACAGGTTAGGAAAAAGACGCCGGCGTTCCCATATTCACTGTCTGAACACTTAAATGGGGTGTAGAGTCTGTCTGAAGCCTAATCACAGCAGGATGTCAGTGGGTCACCAACCAAATTGCTTGTGTCAGCTGACACGTCACATGACCTCAAGAAATGTTCAAAGCCTCCATTTTATTGGAAGAACCGAAGATGATATTTCTTTGAAAAATATCTTCTACTTAGAGATAAAAGTTCATTTTTAAAAACTGAGGTACTGGGTTGGCCAAAAGGTTCATTCGGTTTTTTTCTGTTAAGATGGCTCTCAGTTCAGTTCAGTCGCTCAGTCGTGCCCGACTCTTTGCGATCCCATGAATCACAGCACACCAGGCCTCCCTCTCCATCACCAACTCCCAGAGTTCACTCAGACTCACGCCCATCAAGTCAGTGATGCCATCCAGCCATCTCATCCTCTGCTGTCCCCTTCTCCTCCTGCCCCCAATCCCTCCCAACATCAGAGTCTTTTCAAATGAGTCAACTCTTCACATGAGGTGGCCAAAGTACTGGAGCTTCAGCTTTGGCATCATTCCTTCCAAAGAAATTCCAGGGCTGATCTCCTTCAGGATGGACTGGTTGGATCTCCTTGCAGTCCAAGGGACTCTCAAGAGTCTTCTCCAACACCACAGTTCAGAAGCATCAATTCCGGTGCTCAGCCTTCTTCACAGTCCAACCCTCACATCCATACATGACCAATGGAAAAACCATAGCCTTGACTAGATGGACCTTTGTTGGCAGAGTAATGTCTCTGCTTTTGAATATGCTATCTAGGTTAGTCATAACTTTCCTTCCAAGGAGTAAGCGTCTTTTAATTTCATGGCTGCAATCACCATCTGCAGTGACTTTGGGGCCCAAAAATATAAAGTCTGACACTGTTTTCACTGTTTCCCCATCTATTTCCCATGAAATGATGGGACCAGATGCCATGATCTTCATTTTCTGAATGTTGAGCTTTAAGCAACTTTTTCACTCTCCTCTTTCACTTTCATCAAGAGGCTTTTTAGTTCCTCTTCACTTTCTGCCATAAGGGTGGTGTCATCTGCATATCTGAGGTTATTGATATTTCTCCCAGCAATCTTGATTCCAGCTTGTGTTTCTTCCAGTCCAGCGTTTCTCATGATGTACTCGGCATCTAAGTTAAATAAGCAGGGTGACGATATACAGCCTTGATGTACTCCTTTTCCTATTTGGAACCAGTCTGTTGTTCCATGTCCAGTTTTAACTGTTGCTTCCTGACCTGCATACAGATTTCTCAAGTAGTGCTTGATTGTCTTTAACTTCATTCAAAACAATGTTGTTAGGTTGTATTGTGACAGCTGTCATATCAGTGTGCATTTAAAAAAAAAATCAAAACTGGTGAATTTTTGTGTAGTCATTTTAACACTGAAGATAGAAGGGAAAAAAGCAGCATTTTCAGAATACTATGCTTTATTATTTCAAGAAAGATTAAAAAAATGCAACTGAAATGCAAAGAAAAAAAAAAGGCAGCATATGAAGAAGGTACTGTGACTGGTCAAATGAGTCAAAAGTGGTTTGTGAAGTTACATGCTGGAGATTTCTCACTGGACCTCCTGTTGAAGTTTACAGTGATCAAACTGAGATATCCACTGAGAACAATCTATGTTATACCATGCAGGAGATAGCCAACATGCTCAAAATATCTAAACCAAGTGCTGAAAATCATTTATACCAGTGTGGTATGCTAATCATTTTGATGTTTGGGTTCCACAGAAGTTGACCAGAAAAAAATCCTCTTGACTGGACTTCTGATGTGCTTCTCTACTCACACATAAGGGAAATGCTCCATTTTTAAAACAAATTGTGGCAGGTGATGAAAAGTGGATACTGTACAATTGTGTGGAATGATAACAGATTGTGGGGCAAGTGAAATGTACCACCACCAACCACACCAAAGGCCGGTCTTCATCCAAAGAAGCTGATGTTGTGGATATGCTGGGATATGCTGGGATTGGAAAGGAGTCCTCTATTATGAGCTGTTTCTGGAAAACCTAATGATTAATTCCAATAAGTACTGCTCCCAACTAGACCAACTAAAAGCAGCACTTGACAACAAGCGTCTGGAATTAGTCAACAGAAAACGCAGTCTTCCATCAAGATTATGCAAGACCACGTTTGATGACCAGGCATAAATTGTTACAGCGTGGCTGAGTAGTTCTGATTTCTCTGCCATATTCACCAAACATTCGACCTTTGGATTCCCATTTATTTTGATCTTTACAAAATTCTCTTAATGGAAAAACATTTCAGTCCCCTGGAAGACTGTAGCAGACATCTAAATAGTTCTTTGCTCAAAAAAATAAAAGGTTTCGGGAAGATTATGCCTGGCAGAAGGTAGTGGAACAGAATGGTGAATAAAGTTCTTGGTGAAAATGAAAAATATGTCTTTTATTTTTAATTTAAAAAACAGAAGGAACTTTTTGGCCAACTCAATATTGCCATACAATATTATATCAACTTCAGGCATGTAACATAATAATCTGATATTTGTATATATTGCCATATGATCACAATAAGTCTAATTAACATCCATCACCATACACAGTTACGGAATTTTTTTCTTGTGATAAGAACCTTTAAGTTTTACTTTGTTAGAAAATTTTGCACACACAATACAGCATTATTAACTATGGCTGCCATGCTCTATGTGACATTCCCACAACTGATTTATTTTATAACTGATATTTGAACCTTTTGACTCCCTCTACCAATCCGCCTACCTCTAGTCTCAACCTCAGGCAACTACCAACCTGTTCTCTGTATCTATGAACTTTGTTAACTTTTTTTTTAGATTTCTCATATAAGGGAGATCACAGGATATTTGTCTTTCTCTATGAGATTTAGTTTACTTAGCATAACGTCCTCCAGGCCCATCCATGCCATCTCAAACAGCAAGATTTCACGGCACTGGCCTGTCTCCATATCTTGGCTATTAATGCTGCAGTAAACATGGTGATGAGGATATCTTTTCTTTAAGTCAGTGTTTTCATTTATTCAGACAGATATCCATAACGAAGATTGCTGAAGCACATGGTACAGCAATTTTTAATTAACTTAAAATTAATTTTAAAATTTAATTACTTTAAAATTTTAATTTAAAGCATATTTTTAATGTTTTCAGGAACCTCCATACTGTTTTCCCTGTGGCTGCACTAATTTACATTTTCATCAACAGTTCATGAGGGTTCCCTTTTCCTCACATCCTACCAACACTTGTGATTTCTAATCTTCTCAATAATAGTCATTCTAACAGACGCAGAATGATAATCTCACTGCGGTTTTCACTTGCGTTTCCCTGAGGCTTAGTGAGGTTGAGCACCTTTTCATCTCGGGCCTCTGTGTGTCTTTTTTAGAAAAAAGTCTTTTCAGAGCCTCTGCCCATTTTTTAATGAAATTGCTCAAGTTTTGTTTTATTTTTTATTAAATTTCATAAGTTCTTGATATATGTTTTTATAAGGCACTCAGTTGTGTCCGACTCTTTGCGACCACATGAATTGCAGCACGCCAGGCCTCCCTGTCCATCACCAACTNTGTCATCTGCATATCTGAGGTGATTGATATTTCTCCCAGCAATCTTGATTCCAGCTTGTTTCTTCCAGTCCAGCATTTCTCATGATATACTCTGTATAGAAGTTAACTAAGCAGGGTGACAATATACAGCCTTGACGTACTCCTTTTCCTATTTGGAATCAGTCTGTTGTTCCATGTCCAGTTCGAACTCTTGCTTCCTGACCTGCATACAAGTTTCTCAAGAGGCAGGTCAGGTGGTCTGGTATTCTGATCTCTTTCAGAATTTTCCACAGTTTATTGTGACCCACACAGTCAAAGGCTTTGACAATCAATAAAGCAGGTGTTTTTCTGGAATTCTCTTGATTTTTCTATGATTCAACAGATGCTTGCAATTTGATCTCTGGTTCCTCTGCCTTTTCTAAAACCAGCTTGAACATCTGGAAGTTCACGCTTCACATATTGCTGAAGCCTGGCTTGGAGAATTTTGAGCATTACTTTACTAGCGTGTGAGATGAGTGCAATTGTGCAGTAGTTTGAGCATTCTTTGGCATTGCCTTTCTTTGGGATTGGAATAAAAACTGAACTTTTCCAGTCCTGTGGCCACTGCTGAGTTTTCCAAATTTGCTGGCATACTGAGTGCAGCACTTTCACAGCATCATCTTTCAGGATGTGAAATACCTCCAGTGGAATTCCATCACCTCCACTAGCTTTGTTCGCAGTGATGTTTTGGTCCCTATAGCTCTGTAATTTGGTTTGAAATCAGGGAATGTAATGCCTCTAGCTTTGTTTTTCTTTCTCAAGACTGTTCTGGCTCTTTGGGGTCTGCTGTGGTTCCATACAAGTTTTAGAACTGCTTGCTCTACTTCTGTGAAAAATGCCACTATAATTTTGAAAGTGATTGTACTGAATCTGTAGATTGCTTCAGGACTATGGGCATTTTAATAATAATAACTCTTCTAATCCAAGAATGTGAAATATCTTTCAATTTACTTGTGCCTCCATCAGTTTCTTTCATTAATATCTTACAGTTTTCCGTGTACAGGTATTTTCATCTCTTTGGTTAAATTTATTCCTAGGTGTTTTATTTTTTGATGGAATTGTAAATGGGCCTGTTTTCTTAACTTCTTTGTCATTAATGCATAGAAAGCAACAGATTTTGCATCCTGCAAGTTTACTGAGTTCACTTACTATTTCCAACAGTTTTTTGGTGGAGTTTTTAGGATATTCCATATATAGCATCACATCCGCTATAAACAGAAACAGTTTTGCTTCTTTTCTGATGTGGATGCCTTTTACTTCTTCCTCTTGCCTAATCCTCTGGCTAGGACTTCCAATAGTGTGTTGAGGAGAAACGGAGCCAGTGGGCATCCGTATCTTATCCTTCATCTCACAGAGCAGAAGCTTTCAACACCAGTGTGACGTTAGCTTCAGGCTTGTCGTTCATGGCCTTTACTGTGTGGAGGTACGTTCCTTCTACACCCACTTTGTTAGGAGCTTTTATCATGAATGGATGCTGGACTTTGTCAAATGCTCTCTCTGCATCTATTGAGATAATCATGATTTTTATACTTCATTTTGTTAATGTGATATATTACACTGATTTGCATATACTGAACCATCCTTGCATTCCTGGAATAAACCCCACTTACTCATAGTCATGATCCTTCTCATGTTCCTATTTCATTTATTTCTATTCTGATCTTTGTTATTTCCTTCCTTCTCCTAACTTTGAGTTTTATTTGTTCTTCTTTTTCTAGTTACTTGAGGTGTGAAGTTAGGTTGCTTATTTGAGAATTTTCTTGTTTCTTGAGTAGGCATTTATTGCTCGAATTTCTCTCTTAAGATGCAGCTTTTTGTAAGTTTTGATGTGTTGTAATTCCAATTTTCACTTGTTTCAAGTTACCTTTTTTGACTCTGCATAAGCCCACTTTTAAACTTTAAACAATTTTGAGGCCAACAGTTAACCGCCACTTGAGTGATACAGCTATACCGTTGTACTATTCCACAACATTTTCCTTCCCCTTTTTTGTATCTGATACTGTTGTCCTAGTCTATGAATCTGAGATCTGTTCCTTGCTTAAATACAACTGTCCTGATGTCAATACCCACTTCTGCCCGGGGAACATTTTATTACCATAAAATCAGTTGCTAAAGCACACTTCAGCCAGTCCTTAATAGATCTGTTGGGCTTTCTCATAACTACTCATCCCAGACGTGTGAGAGCTACTTAGGCACTTTATCATAATGCTTTTATTTATGAAATAAAGACAAAACAGTATACAATATAGTCCGTTACGTTATTTTCATTTAAAGGCTTGAAAGAATAGCTGTGCCCCTTTCTCCTAACATAAACCTCAAGCACTGGTATAACTATACCCAAAGAGATGTTGGACAATGTGAAACAAAGAAGTTAAAGTGACCCCCCAATCTGGCCTAAAGTTAGCAGATGTATGATGTGGTAGAAGCCCCACTGCTTTAAGAGCCCTGCAACTTTTACAAGGAATGTTCATAAAATGTTATCAGAGAACACTGAAGTTCTGGAGAACAGCATATTTATACAGAGTTTCAACTGAACGTTTAAGTCTTAAACACATGGCTGAAGTTGAATCACTGAATTTCATGAACACCTATTTAGTTTGCATGTTTTTAACTAATAAGTTGT
This sequence comes from Neotragus moschatus, assembly GCA_006410615.1. Classification (NCBI taxonomy): domain Eukaryota; kingdom Metazoa; phylum Chordata; class Mammalia; order Artiodactyla; family Bovidae; genus Neotragus; species Neotragus moschatus. The sequence continues at coordinate 433,486 of SJYA01001440.1, forward strand.
CTCTTGCAAAAAACAATTTTATAGAGATAAAAAGATACAGATAAAAAAAGAGTATGAAAACAGAACTAGATTTTAGAAAAAACAATGAAGAATAAAGAAATTAAAAAACAAACAAGCAATCAGAGCTACTGAAGTACCTGGAAACCAAAGAAAGGAAAGAAGGAAGAGTCATATGTGTTTTATTACTATGCCCTTAAGAGATAGTTTCCTCTGATCCTATCAAAAAGGAATTCACCACATGTGTTCCCGTGCAAAGGAAATGGAGTGGGCGCCATGTATAAAGAACGTCTAGGAATAATGAAAACATCAGTCAAGTTCATAGACATAGGACAATATCAAAGAGTCAGAGTCCAGAGATAATCTCCACCAACTGCCAAGTTTTTTTTCTCCAATTTAATTCAATAAACATTGCCAAAGACCAACTGCATGCACATTTAATGATGTTAAGGAGTTGCAAAAATGAAGATAACAACCATGTACTGCAGGCACCAATTAAGATGGAAACAAAACATATTTTAAAAGAAATCTAACTGTATTATGGCCAATGAGGAAAAAAAAGTACTTTGAGAGCACACAGGAGGAACAAACTAAGTTCCAGTGAGGAAGGAATGGGCAAGATTTTGACAGTGAGGTAGGGTGGGGTGGGGTGAAGGGACGTCTTTGACGGACGTAAGCCATCGGCACGAGCACACAAGAAGGAAAGTCCCCAGCATGTTAGGGGAATGCTGAACCGTTAGGTTTAGCCAAAAAGGAAAACAGGGGACAGAATGGGAACAGTGAGAAACGTGGGCAAAGCTATACATGTGGACAGGCTCACGGATGACACACGTAAAATACAGATTTTATTTTAGAGGCAATGGAGATCCACCACAGAATATTTGCAACAGTCACTCTGACAGAAGTACACAGGAAGGATTGACCGGACAAGAAAATGGAGGCAGAAAACCTAGGTAAGAAACTAACGTAGCGATTCAAACAAATGACACGAAAAGCCAGGAAGAGGGCACTGGAGTGGGGGTGGCTAGTAAGGGATCAACTGTTGGCCACCGCGCGGGAAGAACCAGGAGGACTTGACCATCAGGAGCAGAGAGAGGGACGTCGCCCTGGGTGCTCCCGCTGGCACCCTCCCCTGACCTGTCACTGAGGAAGGGGCTCTTCCTCTGGGCTCCCCCTGCGCCCTGCACTTGCTTCTATCAGAACGGGAACCACATTTGCAAATGATTCCTGTTCTCTCTCTTCCGTTCAGTTGTAAGCCGTTTAAAGGAGCTTCTCATTAAACATTTTACTGTGAGTGAATGAACAAATGAATGGATGCTCAATACATAAAGATGAGAAGCAATCAAGGCGACAGAGAATAATAATTAATACAACAAAATACACGCATTTAAATACCATCTTACATGAAGGAAGGAAGGAACCAAGTTACGCTTTTCTTCCATTATTACAGATTTCTGAGAGTTTTGCTTAGAACCTCAAGATTCCAAGCTTGTCCTCAGAAATTATATTCATAAGAGCTTAATGTTATAATGATCCAAAACTACCTTTTAGCAGAGAATACTTCCTCAATCTAACAGCAGGAAAAAATACTTTAGAGTTCTATGTGAAATATCTAAATGGAAAACAGTCTTAATTCCAACAGTAGAAAAATAAGCATCCTTTTTATTCTATTTATATTTCCTTTTCCTCAGTGTTCAATAACTAAAGTTAGTCAACTATTGAATGTTGTTCACAGTGACTAGTCTACCTTGTTTTTGAATAATAACATACATTTATCTTTATAAAATATAACTATCATTTGTTTCTATTTTTCAAATGCTCCAAATGCATTTCAGTATTAAGCAATCATTTCAGATTCTGTTTACCAGTTGTTGTATAATATTCATAATACTTATTATAACTTTTTTGATCTCTCAACTGGCTTAAAAATATGTTTAAACATTAAGTGAACTAGTGTAAGAATGTTCAGATCCTAGGGAAACATTACGAGACTGTGCAAACAGTAAAAGAACTGGCATCAGAAAGCTGAGCTCAAAGTCTATTTCTGCCACTTACAGGCTACATGGAGTTAGGAAAGTCACTTTATCCTTCCGAGGCCCACGTTTTCTCATCTGGACAAAGGGCTACTAGTAGTAACTACCTCCAAAATGCCGTAAGAATTAACTGAGATAAGGTGATGTATGGACCAGCTCTCTTAACTGTAAAGCACTTTACAGATGTGAGGCAGAAGAAGAAATAAAGACATGAGAGTCAAGAGGAGCAGAGCCAACAAACTCGGTTCTAATCCCAGGTCTGTTACTAACTGGTTCCTGATACAAATCAGTTTCTCTGGCCTCGGCTTCTTCATCTGAAAAGGGTGTGAAGGTCTCAAAGCTTCCCCTTCCCAGATCTAAAATTTCACTATTCTAACGGTGTCTTAGTCCCTTCACGTATGTGTGTAGCCAGTCACTCAGTCATGTCCAACTCTCTGTGGCCCCATGGACTGTAGCCCTCCAGGCTCCTCTGGCTATGGAATTTTCCAGGCAAGTATACTGGGATGAGTTGACATTTCCTACTCCAGGGGATCTTCCCAACCCAGGGATGGAACATGTGTCTCTCGAGTCTCCTGCACTGGCAGGCGGATTCTTTACCACTCGCGGGAAGCCATCATGCGATTGCTAAGCAAATGCTCTCTCAAGTAAGCCAGCGACACCTTGCTCACTTCTTCATGAGGAAATCCATCCCCCAGAAAAAGTTACTGGATTTGAGGCCCTAAAATATGTTGCCATTTCTCAGCCTTTGAAAAGAATCTGAATTTTACCTGTAATAACATTTTCCAATCTGCACTTTCCACCACCAGTCCTTGTACTGAGAATGTTCCGTGGAAAGGGCAGCCAAATCCAAAGCCTTTGAAAAACAATTCATTTTCAATTAGGATTTTCTTTTCTGACAATAAGCAGAAACAATAAATGAAATAAACCATATAATTAGCATCAATCAAAACATGCATTAGAAATCAGACAGAAACTCGAGTTGCTCATGTCTCCAGATGGCCCCACCAATTTTCCCTAAATAATCAGTTCCAGGCCAGAGGGCTGACAGCAGATGAGAAGGAAACACTGATCAAAGGGAAGCAGATGTACGGTCTATCTGAATACAGCTTTAATATACAAAGTACAAAACTGGTATTAAAAATTTGTAAGTTTTTTACCCCACCAAAATGCTTCCAAACTTAGTGGCAGTCAAGCCTTTACTGTGTAAAGTAGGCCCAAGTGCAGGCCCCACTTTAAAGACAGAGGTCAAGAAACAGGGAAAGATCAAGTATGGAGATAGAAATAGGTTTGAAAGCAGGGTCATGAAGAAGAGCTGGATTGCTTGGGTGACTGCCATCTTTAACAACCATTGTTCCGTTATTCTGACGTCACCTTACGTTCCAGGAATCCTAAAGGTCAGGCTTGGCCTGCGATGGACTGAAAAAGAGCTAACTGCTTCTGCATTTTATGTGTGCTTACCCCTTTCTTTCTAATGTCTTCTAGTTTGTCCCTTCTAGTGATTATTCAAGATCAGACAAAAATACCTAATTAAGAATTAGGATTCTATACCCAAAACGCAGAAACCATTTGGACAGAGAGGAAGCAAATCAATCTTTATACAAATGTATAGCTCACGGGAATCTGAAGCTCATGTAAAGATTTGGTTATTAGTTTTAAAAGCATTCTGATTTTTTATAATACTCACTATCCTTTCTATTAAGGTTGCAAAACCTTTTATTCTTTAGTCAGTGTTAACATCATCACAATATCCAATAGCTCAGTTACAGTAACTCTTAGATTTTCAGTTCTATAATCCCAGAAGGGACATGAAAGTCCCTCAGTCACATCCGACTCTTTGTGACGCCGTGGACTGTAGCCCACCAGGCTCCTCTGCCCGTGGAATTCTCCAGGCCAGAATACTGGCATGGGCAGCTGCTCCCTTCTCCAGGAGGTCTTCCCAGCCCAGGGATGGAACCCAGGTTTCCCGCCTTGTAGGCTGATTCTGTACCATCTGAGCCCCCAGGGGCGCCCATGATCTCAGAACCTATCCCATGCTATTGTTCATGTCTTCATATTGACTCTTATCTGCAATGACGCCAAAAGAGTTCCGTGAAGCTCCTGCTGCAAAATTAATACCTTCCCTTGTGTTCCCCATCTTCCCTCACTCCAGGGGAGGCTTCTAAATATGCAAGCTATTCATAAAGGAATGGTATCACATGCTGAGGTTCTAATGGACTTGAAAAATCAACATCTCTACTTGAAAGCTATGGAAATTAAAAAGCATCCAGAGATAAAAGTGGAAGTGAAAAATGAGGGGGGAAAAGGCATCATTTCAATTATCATTATCTCTAGAAATACCAGAAAACCGTATTTTAATCAGCTCAGTTCAGGAGTACATTGTAAGTATCTGAATCATATTCCTTTTAACTTAATCTTTTAGACCTGTTAAAGCAAACAGATCAGATTCACTTTCAGACTTAATATAACATTCTATTTTTTATAAAAATATGTCATTCTGAATTTTTTTATATATTCTAATTTTCCAAGATTAGATTTAGTGCTGACTACAGGCTGTTGATTTTGCTTTCAGATATGGTTCCCATATAGGACTCACATGCCCACATATCTGTCTAAGCCAATCAAGGAAATTGATATGAATTACAGATATAGAATAAAAATGGCAAAAATTACATGTTAATGATCACTCTTCATTTGATGACTGAGGCTGCATTATGATTTCAAATGGACCCTGCATCCCCTGAAAACAAGCACCCACTTCTTACACATTTTTGCTGTTCTTGAATGGTACCATGCTGTTGAGACCCTCAAGAATTAATTTCATTATTTACTTCTGATTTATGCTGAAAATGGCTTAGGAATCAAACAAAACTGTCATCGTAATAAGATGCACAATTAAAAGCTATTAACATTTTTAAATTTTAAAGAGGTGACAGAAGAGCTATATTTCCTTAAAGTCTTTGCCAGTTTTTTAAAATAAATGACTAGATACTTATATTTTAGGATCTCTGAATAAACTAATCAATCCAATATCTAGCTTCTAATAAAGACAGACCTACAAGGTTATAAATAAGTTTATAAAAGTCCCTATGAACAGGGAGCCTTGGCAGATCTAGACAACAAAACACTTGTGAATACGTCCAACTAGGTGTCCCAGAGACTCTCCTAAGTAATAGTTGGAAACAGTGGCCCCAACGACCAAAGTTTAAACAGTCTTTCATTCACTATTGTGAGAGCTGTGACGACAGCATGATGAAGTCAAACAGCTTATGGAAATAAAGATCCCAGAATCACCAATCCACATGCCACTCCAGTCCTGTCAATACTGCCAACGATGCCCCGAAAAGGGAGAGGGAGGGAGGGACTTATTAAGAACCCAAAAGCAGAGATACATTTTTCCATAAAACAAGTTGTTTTTTTCAGTGTAGCTGCTTTTCTCACTATTACGTAAACGCCAAGATGTAGAGCACCTTCAAGATGAAGCTATGAATAAGGATATCACCACCACGACCTGTAACCAGCGTGTGACCTATCAGTCTTCTGAACCCATCGCCTACAACTTCCCCCGACTTCACTCCAGCCACACTGGCCTCCTCAACGTTCCTTAAACGACCCAAGAATGCTGACACTCAGGGCCTCTGCAGTCAGTCTTTCTGACTTAACGTGCTCTTCTTCCACCAAACCATCTGGTTCCTCTTCCTTCCTTCAGGCCTCCGCTTAAATGTCTTTTCGAAGTGAACTTTATCAACCGCCTTCTAAGTGAAAGTGAAGTCGCTCAGTTGTGTCCGACTCTTTGTGACCCCATGGACTGTAGTGCAGCAGGCTCCTCCGTCCATGGGATTTTCCAGGCAATAATAATGGAGTGGGTTGCCATTTCCTTCTCCAGGAGGGTCTTCCCAACCCAGGGATGGAAGCTGGGTCTCCCACATTGCAGGCAGATGCTTTACCATCTGAGCCACCAGGGAAGCAGCCGCCTTCTACCTCATCTCAAATAATAGCATCCTCCACGTCATTAACTATTCCCTTCCCTGGTTTCCCTGCTTAACTTTTATAATACTTATCCCATGACATTTTATATACTTTTTAATCTGCTAACTGTCTCCATTCCTTGCCCAACCAGAACGTAATTTCCAAAAGAGCAGAGATTTTGCTTCACCCTGTAGTCTCAGGACCTGGAACAGTGCCTGGCACACTGTGGTAGCTCAGAATGTGTAGGAAGAAAGAATAAATATCTCTGCAATAAATCAATCAATCTTCAACAAGTCAAGAAATCTATGATCTAGTAATTACAAACATTTACTCATTATAAAAGGGGATGGTATTTGAATGTTTCTTTTTAATGACAATATAACTATGTGATTTCGTATATCACACTATAATGCCCTGACCAGCTTTATATTAAGTGAAAATGACATGTACTGTACTTACTTTTATTTATAGCAACGTGAAGGCAATGGCACCCCACTCTAGTACTCTTGCCTGGCAAATCCCATGGACAGAGGAGCCTGGAAGACTGCAGTCCATGGGGTCACTAGGAGTCGGACACGACTGAGCGACTTCACTTTCATGCATTGGAGAAGGCAATGGCACTCCACTCCAGTGTTCTTGCCTGGAGAATCCCAGGGACGGGGGAGCCTGGTGGGCTGCTGTCTCTGGGGTCACACAGAGTCAGACACGACTGACGTGACTCAGCAGCAGCAGCAGCAGAGCAGCAGCCTGGTCTCTCAGTCATCCCAGCCTTAGTTTCTCTTTTCTCTGTGTGACCATATCCACCATCACTTCCTTACAGATAACTACCATACTCAGTGTATCTGGCCCGGACTCTCACCTACGTTTTAGGGGCACAGCTTCTGATACACGCAGTGGCATCTCCACTTGGATCAGCTTTCACAATTTCAAACTGAAAACGCCTTCCAGTGAGTTATTCAGCTTCTTTACAATCTAACCTCCTTCCCTAACAATCCCATGTCTGTTACTACAACAATCGCTCTCACAGCATCTTCAGGAGGCAGGTCTGTCCTGGCTCTCTCCTTTGTCTGCCACACCAAATCCAGTATCACATTTTGTCACTTCTTTCTGACAATGCCTCAAAATGCTCCCACTATTTAGGATATGGCTTACTTTTTTCTCATTCCATATCCTCTTCAGGTTTTTACCCTTCTTTTACATTTTCTCCCTCCCTTTCCAAAAAATTCTTACTGGATTTTTACTAATATCATCCCCTGATTTTTCCCCTTGATATCTGATAATAATATCACAACCTGGCAATTACCTTTCTAACTGTTACACTGCATCAATTTTATTTCTTCAGCTAGATTACACGGCTTACAGAGGCAGGAAAAAATGTATTTTTATATAGCATAATCGTTGACACACAGAAAACACAACTGAGAAAAATGCTTTTGTCTCCTTGCATACTTAATACATAGGTATAAAGCTTTTTCTGTGGATAAAAGAATGACAGAAAATACTACCATTAGACACTGTAGAACTAACTACATTTGATCTGACAAAATCTGTGAAGTCACTACTTGTTTGCATATTAGCATGTAAAAATTACCACAAATGGAGAAGTCATATGCACATAACCTTAAAATTCTCTGTTAAAAGGCTACCAAGATGATTGATTATTGATTACTGTTGACTGATGCAGGTTCATTATACTCTCATTATACATTCTACCTGCACATGTTTGAAATTTTCTATCACAAAATGTTGGAGGGGAGAGATGGGAACATTACGAAAAAAACCCAGACATACAGCATTAATAGGCAGATTCTTTACCACTACGCCAACAGGGAAGTCCAATACAGGTGCCAGTAAACTTATAATCACTATACAAACCAAAGAAGAAAATGGATCCACCATGCTATTAGTACAAAAAATAAACTTTAACAGAAACATATTATGCAGCATTCTCAATCACCCGTACCTGCCCTTTAATGGAGATCGGTTACTCCACAGATCAGGCATAAGTGTTACTACTTCTATAGTTATACAACTTTCCTACTGACACAAACAGTGGATTTGAAAGTATGAGTAATTCTTCAATTTTTAATAATTCCAGCTGTTTATAAGGTAATAAATAGGACATTTCCAAATTGAAATCCCCCAAATCAGAAAAATTACATTAAAAAATAGTGCAAATTCAAAACTTACAGTCTTAACATCATTTTCATGATGAAAGATATACTCAAACAGAGCCTGTGAAGCAAAAATACAAAAAACACATTACATTTTATTTTAACGGAGGCGCTCTATTGTTACAGCAAAACCCAAAGGCTATTTCGACAGCAGCTGGATTGAACCAAAATAACCAAGTCCTCTAAGGTGCCTGGAATTTATAAGTAAAGGGTATATCCATACATTTGTTACAATCACTCATTTTAAAACAAGGCTACTTATAACTGATGCCTGTTTTTAAAAATATGAACTGCAAAGTTCAAGAATACGAATTGGAAAGCGCAACAGTTTTTTTCATATTACACATGATATTTTATCAGAAAGAAACAAGGACTGTCATAAAATTGCATGTATTACACAGTGATTATATTAATAATGACATCTCAGACATGGGAAAATCTGGAAGCTCTTTCTGAAACAAAGTAGAGTTTAACTGCAAACTAAGATGTTTTTCCTAATATGCAGATGTCTCTATGTGAGCGACTTCACTTTCACTTTTCACTTTCATGCACTGGAGAAGGAAATGGCAACCCAGTCCAGTGTTCTTGCCTGGAGAATCCCAGGGATGGGGGGAGCCTGGTGGGCTTCCGTCTATGGAGTCGCACAGAGTCGGACATGACTGAAGTGACTTAGCAGCAGGAGCAGCAGCAGCTATGTGCAGCAAGGCTGAGAACCATTATTCTAATACTGCCCCCAACTCATCTGGATAAATAAGCATCTACCGGACTGCCTCTTGGTGGTACTATATTTATCCATAAATACCACTATTTTACACCTGCAAAGTGTACACTTCTACCGCCAGAAGATATCAAGATTATTAACAGAGATCGCTTGGAAGCAACCAAAAAAGAATAAATAAATCAAGATAAAGCCCTCTTTTAAAAAAATCTATTCCTAATTCTCCATTTGTTCAGTTATTTTTTAAAAATTATGAGTACAGCTCATGTCCTGAGAAGTTAAGTCAAGGCAAGTTGGAGACCAAAGAGACTTGGTATTAATTCCACAATACATTAAATAAGTGCAAAATCTAGTTCAGTTTGAATTTCAAACATAAACCAGGTCTGTCCTGGAAACATCCTAATTTAATTGAGGGAAATGCCTCCCTTGACTACAATCCCTGGCTAGAAAACATCAATGGTATCAAGTAGCTAATGAGCCACCTCTAATAAATGGCCTGAAAAGATAAGCAATCAGATATTCCTCATAAAGGTAAAAGAAATAAGTAGAACTTTATGATTCTGCTAAATCAAGTTGACTAGGCCACTATCAAATAAGGAACGAAGAAAAATGTCATCGGCATTGTCGCCGTCTGAGTTCCTGTTTACCAGCTAGCATTCCTTTTTCTGACTAAGTTTCAAGTCTGTATGGCTAGAGTTCTTTTTCGCCTTCCCTAGAACGTTTGTGTGTGAAAGTCGCTCAGTCATGTCCAACTCTTTGCGACCCCATGGACTATTCAGTCTATGGAATTCTCCAGGCCAGAACACTGGAGTGGGTAGCCTTTCCCTTCTCCAGGGGATCTTCCCAACCCAGGGATCGAACCCAGGTCTTCTGCTTTGCAGGCAGATTCTTTACCAGCTGAGCCACAAGGAAAATCACTAGAATGTTTAACATTTAGTAAATGTTAAACGCCAATAGAACTGATAATAGGAACGAGCTCAGCACTCATGCACAGAATTCCCAGAATTACAGCTAAAAATGTGAGCCAGGCTTATACCAGTTTCTGGAAGCTAACTGCTCCTGACTCTGAATCACTCTATGCTCACCTTCAAATTCTTGTGTACTGGAAAGGTCAGGAGCATCCTTCTTTCTTTTCCTCCCCCTCCCTCTTCTCCCTCTCTATCACTCTTTCTCGTTAATTTAGAAAAGTATGTAATAGTTAGTTGGCTTGCCATTGTCTGGCTTAAGTAATCCTTATTAAGATCCTGGATTAATTACTAATTAAAAAGAGAACATTTTTCTATCTTCTTTTTGACAGTTCTAGAGTCCTACAAGGATAGAAAATTATTTTTCTGAGAATAGTCCAAGCTCAAAAAGAAAAATGCACACACATACAGATGACACCCTCAACGTCATTACCCAAAGATGGTGCTGGGTGTCTGCTTTCTTTGTTATGAATTGCTATTCTTTATTAGGAGAAAACGAACTTCCTATTATGATAGTATATATGCTTTATTTCTGACTGACTTTCCTTAATACTAAAAGAAAGTTTAGATATTAGAGTAATTAAACATTTCCATTTCAATCAAGTCAAAGTCTTTTTTCTTCACAAATTTTTATCCATTTCCTGCAATGCTATTATGATAAGTCCCTCATAGCTCAGTTGGTAAAGAATCCGCCTGCAATGCAGGAGACCCTGGTTCGATTCCTGGGCCAGGAAGACCTTCTGGAGAAGGGATAGGCTATAACCACTCCAGTATTCTTGGGGTGTCCTTGTGGCTCAACTGGTAAAGAATCCGCCTGCAATGCAGGAGACCTGGGTTCAATCTCTGGGTTGGGAAGATCCCTTGAAGGGAAAGGTTACTCACTCCAGTATTCTGGCCTGGAGAATTATGGACTGTATAGTCCATGGGGTTGCAAAGAGTCGGACATGACTGAGCGAAGAGACTTTCATTTTCACTTTGAATATCACTTCATAACATAAAATAACTTTAAGTTCATACCTTTGCCAGCTTAGGTTTCTGGGCATATTTTGCTAAATTCAGTCTAGATAAATTTATAAAAGGTCCATCAGGACTTGTAAGCATGGAGGCCTGTGGGGAGAAATGACAGAACAAGAAAAACTGAAACTTTCTCTTGAAACAAAAATTGAATTTAACATGCATAAAATTATAAAGCCCACACAGGTAAAAAAGAATCACCTTCAAAAATCTTCCATATAATTCCCTACTATAAAAAGAGTGGAAAATGATGTAAATTACTTTGGTCATCCAAGGCTACGGTGCAGCTGGCAGAACTCACCGTTCCCAGCCTGACAAATCTCCCAGACGAGCTGGAGATGGGGCGGGCGGTGTAGGCAGTCCTCGGCGTTCTGATGGCCTGCTCCATAGTGCCTGGCCTTCCGCTTTGCATGCTGGGCCTCAGGAATCCTGTAATGGGTCTTCCAGCTTGAGTGATTGGCCTGTGAAGATTGTAAATCGTTAGTGTCTGACGAAGATCAAGAAAGGAAGGCTTGCATACAGTCTGGTCGGTATTTGGCGGTGGCAGTTGGGGGGGGGGGCGGTGGATGAAACAGGATTGTACTAACATACCTGACAGCAGGGCTGGGCCCTCCTGTCTGATTAGTCCCAGGGAGTTTCAGAGATGTTCCAGGGCCTAGGAGATCAGATGGCAAGTTCAGGTCATATATTATTTATTAATCTTTAAAAACTGTCCACTAACACAATTTTCACGCGTGCGCTGGCCTGACAGAAAAGACCTTAATAAAAGAACTGAACCTAGTAAAATGTGCTCGATTAATATTGACCTAAGTCACTTTTGTTATCACATTTAATCTTCACACTAATTCTGTACGGTAGATAGTACTAACCCATTTAGCAAAGGCTTAGAGACTTAGGTCAACAGGTCAACCTGTTAGCAGAGCCAGCATTCACACTCAAGACAAGACAGGCTCCAACACTCTGATGCATCAAAATGAGAGTTCTATACTCCCAGGTGGTGCTCATGGTAAAGATCCCGCCTGCCAAAGAAGGTAAGACTTAAGAGACCCAGCTTCGATCCCTGGGTTGGGACGACCCCCTGGAGAAGGAAATAGCAACCTACTCCAATATTCTTGCCTGGAGAAGCCCATGGACAGAGAAGCCTAGTGGGCTGAAGTCCACAGGGTCGCATGGAGCCGGACACGACTGAAGCGACTTAGCAGCAGCATACTCATAGTTTATTTTTCATACAAACTTCTTCTCCCAGGAAAAGATCATTTACCCCCAATATTTAGAATTTAGATATTTTAACGCCAAAAGACCAAATGATAGGGAAAAGAGACACTTTAAAACAGCTATTACCTTCCAAACATGTATAAATGACTGACCACTGTCACAACTAAGAAGTCACCAGCAAGACCACCATATGTCACGGTAATCACCCAATGCCATTCATAGCAGCACACCTACAGGCCTGGACTAGGCCACTGTGTCCGTCGTGATGGGCATTCCCTGCCAAGCCACTCACTCACTCCACCAGCTCACATCACACATCCCAGCAAAGCATCTTCAGTGACTACAAGCAAGCGATGCTTTCAAGTGGTCAATTTTTAAAAGTCCTTTTAGAACACTTCTGTTGTTTGGATGCTTTCCTGTGTTTACAGACTCTTGGATAAACAACCTTTCATTATATTAGATCAGACTGCACTTTTATAAAACATTTTTAAAATGTATAATTTCTATTGAAAAATAGTTATACATCAATCTCATACTTTGAGATAATATAACTGAATTGTGCTCTTGTACTATTTAGGCAGAATAGAGGCCATTTACTTGGGGTAATACTTTTTCACATATACACGTTTCATGTATGTAATGTCTTATTTTTATTACAAAAAGAAAAAGTATATAGAGAGCATTTTCTGCCTCCTAATGGCATTTCATTTACTTAACTGAAAAATCAATACTTACGGGGAACTTGAGCAATAGCATTCTCATCCAGTATCATTTCTGCGATTCCTTCCTGATCTACGTCAATTTCATCCACGTACACCATTTCAGTCAGTGCTCGTGCTTTCAAAATCCAGGCTGCCTAATAAGCGTGGATAAGATAAAGCATATCTTAACTCGCACTGGAAGTAGTGCAAAGCCTGAAATGCTAACCATCCTTTAACATTATCTAATTTTTATCAAGCAAATTTACCACACAGTGCATAATACTGATTTAAAGGGCTATGTCTAGAAACTAATACAAAAAGACAGGGTCATTATTAACCAAGAAACAACCTATACGTATCAACCACCTAGGACACAACAGTGTGGCGACTGCCTAGCGCTCTTCTAACACGCCTTTTTATAAGTGAAAGAAGAGCTTTATAGAAAGTTTTACTAGAACAGTAGCTTGAGAACAAATGAGTAAAGCTACAACCACAGTGTTCTCTCTTCCTCCTCCAGAGCCAAGTCCTTCACGAAAACTTTCCTGATGGTTGAACTCTAAACCTACTTCCCTCTTATCTTTCTCATAAAGCAGTCTCTTAATACTTATAATATTATGTATGTACCAAGTTTGACAAACACTGTAATTCCCTGGGCATCTGTTTGCCCTCCCTTCCCCCAGAACACAAGCTTTTTTACCTTGTTCACTTTGAATTTTCCATAACACCTATGGCTTTTGTACACAATAGATGTTTCAAAAGTGTTGACTTGAACTAAGATCAATTTTTGCCACTTTTTAGTAACTAATCAACACAATCTCAGTTGCTTTGTGATCTAGTCAGTAGAAACCCTGCTAGAGAGTGGAAGAAAAAAAATGGAAAAGATAATTAAGGAGTCTAGAAAATACCTTACCAGCTTTGCTTTACCTTGAGAAATTAATGTAAAGCTGTGCACAACTGAATACTTTATTAAACATTTAAAACTGCTTGAACAGAAAAGTTTATCTTTCTGCCTCAAAAGAAAAGTCAAAGTCGGTCAGTTGTGTCCGACTCTTTGGTACCCCCATGGACTGTAGCCCAGCAGGCTCCTCTGTCCATGGGATTCTCCAGGCAAAAATACTGGAGTGGGTTGCCATGCCCTCCTCCAGAGGATCTTCTTGACCCAGGGATCGAACCCGGGTCTCCTGCATTGCGAGCAGATTCTTTACCATCTGAGCCACCAGGATAAGCCCAAGCATTTATTAAACATTTAAAACTGCTTCAACAGAAAAGTTTGCTTTTCTGCCTCAATAGAAGCAGAGGGCAGTAAACCCTGGTGCCTGTGGGGAGAAGGGCACCCTTGAAGCAGCAGTACAGGACTGACTCTCAAGTGGAGAGGAAAATTTTTTTATAAGAAAAAATAAATAAAGTGGAGAGGAGGTAGCAGCAAGGAGAGAGGTTAGTCCTCATCGCCCTAGGAACAGGGCTATGAAGTATGCTGCAGGCGGACAAAGGGACAGAGAGAGGAACAGACAGAGGCAGTAAGACGTCCAAAGGGCTTATCAAGATCTCGAGATGAGCTCAGTCACCAGCGTGTACTGATGGAGCACCTCATCACAGAGCATTGCGCTATATAGGCTCTGAGAAGGAAACACAAGCACATTAAAACATGGATCCTAATTTCCCTGAATGCATCACCTACTGGATTAAACGACAGGGCCAAGGGGCGCGTGACACGTGATGAAGGTGTGACATGGAAAATAGTTTTAAAAGAATTAGAAAGCAGAGCTCCTCCTGTGGGCTGAAGTAACTAGAATGTCTATTTTATTTTTTTAAGTTTTAAAGACTGAAAGAAAGTCCTCAGGCTTTCATTTTAATGGGAACAAAGAAGGCTGACTTAACAGCATATTCAGGCTCCTCGAGTGAAATTACATTTGACTAGATTGTGGGATGTGGGGCTTGTACTTTTCTGGCTGAGGTTTACTGGATTCTTATCAGATAACTTAGAATAAAATATTTCAAATGTTATGTGTAAATTCAGCACAACTGAATGGGCAGAATATGGGCCCAAAGAACTGATTTGTTAGAAAAAGTCAGTTTCAGTTGGAGCTGCATCTAACTGTGAGAGCCACTAAAGGGTAGAAACCTGAGATTTTCACTCACAAAAAAGATGAGGAAAATTGCCAGATCTATACAGCTGTCCTCAGGGGTCACAGAAGTTCTCAATGGCTTGGACTTACAGATTGAGGATGAAACTAAGTAACCCTGATTTATCTTTAAGTCCTCACAGTTTATGCTGCCCTGCAAGTATCAGGCGGCTTTTTTTCAAAAGGGTATTCTTTGCTCCGCACCCTCTGGCGGACGGGAAGGACTGTGGCACTTTTTGTTCACACAGGAAAGCAAGACATGGGCCTCACTGGTTCCTTCTCACATTCCCAGGGGGCACACACTGCACCCCAGGTCCTGAGAACAGAGCTGGGTAAGCCACAGCCCAAGTTCTAGCTTCAAAGAATTTCAATGTTACAGTTCAGTTCAAGTCAGTTGCTCAATTGTGCCCGACTCTTTGCGACCCCATGAATCACAGCATGCCAGGCACCCTTGTCCATCACCAACTCCCGGAGTTTACCCAAACTCACGTCCATCAAGTCGGTGATGCCAGCCATCTCATCCTCTGTCGTCCCCTTCTCCTCCTGCCCCCAGTCCCTCCCAGCATCAGGGTCTTTTCTAATGAGTCAACTCTTTGCACGAGGTGGCCAAAGTATTGGAGTTTCAGCTTCATCATCAGTCCTTCCAATGTATATTCAGGACTGATCTCCTTCAGGATGAACTGGTTGGATCTCCTTGCAGTCCAAGGGACTCTCGAGAGTCTTCTCCAACACCACAGTTGAAAAGCATCAATTGTTCCGTGCTCAGCTTTCTTTATACTCCAACTCTCACATCCATACATGACCGCAAGAAAAACCATAGCATTGACTAGACGGACCTTTGTTGGCAAAGTAATATGCTATCTTGTTATAGCTGCAAAGTAATATGCTGCTTTTCAATATGCTGTCTAGGTTGGTCATAACTTTTCTTCCAAAGAGTAAGCATCTTTTAATTTCATGGCTGCAGTCACCATCTGCAGTGACTTTGGAGCCGAGAACAATAAAGTCTGACACTGTTTCCACTGTTTCCCCATCTATTTGCCACGAAGCAATGGGACCAGATGCCATGATCTTCGTTTTCTGAATGTTGACCTTTAAGCCAACTTTTTCACTCTCCTCTTTCATTAAGAGGCTTTTTAGTTCCTCTTCACTTTCTACCATAAGGGCAGTGTCATCTGCATATCTGAGGTTATTGATATCAGTGTTACAGGGAGGGTGTAAAAACAAAAACCTGGAACATAGCAGAGAAAGGCACCCAAACGCCTTGTCAGTTCAGTTCAGTCTCTCAGTCACGTTTGACTCTTTGCGACCCCATGAACTGCACCATAACAGGCCTCCCTGTCCATCACCAACTCCTGGAGTTTACCCAAACTCATGTCCATTGAGTCAGTGATGCCATCCAACCATTTCATCCTCTGCTGTCACCCTCTCTTCCTGCCTTCAGTCTTTCCCAGCATCAGGGTCTTTTCAAATGAGTCCATTTTTCACATCAGGTGGCCAAAATATTGGAGCTTCAGCTTCAACATCAGTCATTCTAATGAATACCAGGCTTGATTTCCTTTAGGATGGACTGGTTGGCTCTCCTTGCAGTCCAAGGGACTCTCAAGAGTCTTCTCCAACACCACAGTGCAAAAGCATCAATTCTTTGGCGCTCAGCTTTCTTTATAGTCCAACTCTCACATCCATACATGACTATTGAAAAAACCATAGCACTGACTAGACGGGCCTTTGTTGGCAAAGTAATGTCTCTGCTTTTCAATATGCTGTCTAGGTTGGTCATAACTTTTCTTCCAAGGAGCAAGCTTCTTTTAATGTCATGGCTACAGTCACCATCTGCAGTGATTTTGGAGATTTTGGAGCCCCCAAAACAGTCTGTCACTGTTTCCCCATCTTGCCATGAAGCGATGGGACTGGATGCCTTTGGTGGAGGGAAAGGTGAAGAGTTCGGCACCCAGGCGAAGACGGCAGAGCAAGTGCCAAGTGACGTGAGGAGGAGGAGGAAGCCCCACTTTGGAGCTGATCTGGAGAAACTAAAGGGTGGGCCTCGGCTGAGGAGAAGCTGCTTGGGAAGAAGCTGGAGAGAGAGTCAGGGGCAAACACGGGACCCTGTCTGCCCCGGAGAGCGGTGTGGACTTCCCCCGTGAGGAGGAGGAGCTGGTAAAGTTTCAGGAGGACAGGGAGTCCCCTACGTACGAACGAGTTTAGTCCCAAGAGCACAAGGTCCAATTTGTTCCTACGTCCAACAAAGTTAGCCTACGTACCCAGCTAACACAACCGGCTATAGAATACTGTGCTGTTATGTAGCTTTATGATGCTTTTCACACAAACACGCAAAAAAAAAAAAAAAAAACACAAAACAGCTTTAATCTTACAGTACAGGACCTTGGAAAAGACGGTAGTACAGCAGCTGAAACTCAGGGGCCGGCATCGAGCAAACAGGCAAGTGGAGTTACCGCTGGAGGAGGGAGACGAGGTGGCAGAGGGCGGAGCTGAAGACCCGTCAGGGCGGGAGCCTCTGCAGCGCAGCCTCGCTCACGCTGACGTCCCTCACGCTCACGCAGCGCCACTCACGCTGACGCCACTCACGCTCACGCAGCGTCACTCACGCTCGCGCAGCGTCACTCAAGCTCACGCAGCGTCACTCACGCAGACGCGGCCAAACACACGTGCGTCCGATGGCATGTCTGCAGGTTCACAACCCGAAGGCTCGTGTGTAGGGGATTTACATATGATTTGGAACCCTAGTTAAATTAACTAAAAGTCAAGCTTTTATTAGTATAGTATCATTTAGACAGTTGGATATTAATTATCAATGCACATATTTTGTAAAACCAGTTTCATACCCTTACTGTCACCTCAGAGTCCAGTCCATCAGGCTTCTTGACTTCCATCCTCCTACTAAACTCTCAAATATTAAGGAAGGGCAGTTTTTTTTATATCAGGGTAGGAAAGTAAATCCACTATTCCCCCCTCACCAAATGAATATATGCTTCAGAAGCCAAATAGGAAGATTTATTTTTAAAAATTCTATTCCATAAGAATTCATTTTTTCAAAAATAAATATTTATATTTGTTTCAATTTCTAAAATCTCATTCTTAAGTAGAAATAATCATGTGAATTCTTGATATTTAAATATCTGCAATAAAATCTTACACATTTAATTTTAAATTTTATTAGTATTTGAGAATATAATATTCCTAACTTTACTTCTATCCTGACAAAAATGCCCTTGAAAATCATATATATCACTGCTTGATTAAACATCAGATTGTATTCAAGGAACTGCTCTGGGCAACAGGGACAATTCTTGGAATTTTAATGAAAACATCTTATTTTGGAGGAAAGCCTCGTTACAAGCCTAAGTTCCTCTGCCTGTTTAAGTTCAAAACTAATTGGTGAAATAAAATGCATAACACAGCAAATTGGTAATCCCACACTGCCACTAGAATCTAAATAAAATTGCAGATTGTTTTTATCAGATACACTTGTTAATAAATGACAGGGTCGTGTGGTTTATGCAAATAAATTTGAATGCTGACGATAAATTGGAAGTACTGTGAAACTGATAAAATAATAGATGCTTAGGAGTTTTTTCATAGAAAAACAGATTCACCTTGATAAATGAGTAATTATCACATCAGTTATTTCCTTTTTTATCTGTGAAACACAATCCCAAGTCATTCACCTATTGAGCTAGTCTATAGGACATTACTCTAGAGGCAAATATCTGCCTGCTGACATCAGGAAAATATTGACTTACTTGTACTGCCTTCTGGGAGGTTAACCCAATTTTAGTGATAAAACCAGACAAATGGAAAGGTTAAAACTCTACTGACTGAGTAAAACATGTCTAAACTGTTCTGTTCCTCTTCATACAGAACGCAAAGCCATGTAAGGCCTAAGGCCGGTGACAAACAATTCTAAGTTATTCTTAAAATAAAGCCACCGAAAGAACGGTCTAACCCCACGTAGACATCACAAGAATCAGTAACAACTGACACTCTGCCTACTCTATGAGAATGAAAATTCAGGCACAAAATGTTGAGTTGTTATTGTAAAGCCTCATTTACTTTGAAGTGGTTAATACCTGAGAGCGCGCAAGGGCACAAAGTCTGAATAGTGAGCTCAGGAGAATCCAGTCAGCCCTGCTCCCTTCTGATTCTTTTAGATCACGGTCCAATTAAGTCAACAGGGTCAGGACAGGACATACCAAATGCAGGTCCTTCACGAAGTCCTTGTGCTGGTTTTCAAAGTTTCAAATTCCATGTAAAGTTTTAAAACCGGACCAAAAATGCAAACGGTTTATGTTTTAATCTTAATTCTAATCAGAATCTTGCAAAACTACTGAAAACAAAAGGCACATTACTTACTCTGCTTATCACACTTTAGGTCCTTCTTATGACTTGGACATATATTATGCAAAAAAACAGTTTTGCACATCTATCCATATAGAAGCTATAATGAATATTCTCATGACAAATGTTATCCTTTTAAAGAAGAGAGTACTACATTTTAACCTATTTACCATCTTTGTTTGATACCACACTGGCCTCCTTCAGAGTATTTTTTATGCGGCTTTCTCCTATAAAGTTCTGATGACTACACATTTGAACCCCATGAGATTCAAATTGTTTACCTAAAAGACAGAGTTTTCTCTCGCCTGGCCTGGTAATATTTAAGTTCTCTGATTTACAGCTCTCTCGTCCCCTCTCCTTATTCCCAGACTTACTAGAAACCCTCTTGGGCTAAAAACTTCACTGGCCAGGAGCCCCCAGCCCAACCCCCGCCCCGACCCAGACTTCCTCTTCCTCAGTTTTCTTCCGACCCACCCACTGTGTCACCCATTCAGCAGCTCTCTCTGGCTGCCTCTCCACTTCTAACAAAGCTGATTCGGGAGATGTGGCTGTCTGGCCAAGTCTTCCTTTCCTCCTCAGGGTGGCAGGCACCCCTCTCTAAAGACAAGATCTTTCCAAGCAGAGTCAGCCTCCTTACTCAGGACCGACAATCCCATCCACCGCAGTCCCTCTGGAGGCTCTGTGGATGTTCTGGTGTAAGAATGTGTTTTTTAGTATAAGACTTTCCAAACTGCNCTAGAGGCACTTTTCTCCTTTTTTGGCCTCCTCCAGAACTACCTGACCACCGCAGTGGTGCCCCTCTCATAGCGGCATATAACCGTTTTCACTCACTTATTTAACACTGTACTTTAAGAGAGCTTTAGTAAACTACTACAATCACTGCCATCATTTCCTTCTTTTAGAGGCATTATTTTTCTCATCCCTGCCTCCTAATAATAAATGTATCTTTTCCCTTCCTAGGTTCTCATTCCCCTAACTTAAATTGTTTGCCTCAGGCTGCACTCAAGGCCCAGAATCCAAAGCTCCCTACTTTTGGACAACCATCTTAAGATGAACTGGAAGGATTATACGTTTGATACAAAAGAAAAAAGGCAGCTATTTCATTGGGGAGGGGGGCGGCGGGGAGTTAAAGATTTTTAAGTTTATACATAACTGTTTCGAAAATTAAGAAGTAACAGGCAGCGAGCTTAAAAGCCCACCTCTACGGAAGAATATACGCATCNGAACTGGAAGGATTATACGTTTGATACAAAAGAAAAAAGGCAGCTATTTCATTGGGGAGGGGGGCGGCGGGGAGTTAAAGATTTTTAAGTTTATACATAACTGTTTCGAAAATTAAGAAGTAACAGGCAGCGAGCTTAAAAGCCCACCTCTACGGAAGAATATACGCATCACCGACTCGATGGACATGACTGTGAGTAAACTCCGGGAGTTGGTGATGGACAGGGAGGCTGGCGTGCTGCAGACCATGAGGTCGCAAAGAGTCGGACACGACTGAGCGACTGGACTGAACTGATACGCAAGAATACAGGACCTAACAGAGTNAATATACGCATCACCGACTCGATGGACATGACTGTGAGTAAACTCCGGGAGTTGGTGATGGACAGGGAGGCTGGCGTGCTGCAGACCATGAGGTCGCAAAGAGTCGGACACGACTGAGCGACTGGACTGAACTGATACGCAAGAATACAGGACCTAACAGAGTTCATCATCTTTTCAGTGACATCTGAGGGCCTGTCTTTCAGCATCTCTCAGCGGCTGAAGTTAGCGGAGGGCGCGGTCCCGGAGGATCTGGGCTCCACGCGTCCGTGCTGACGACAGGGTCACCCTCGCCCTGCGTCCTCCTCCCTGCTGCCCCCTCCCAGTGGGGTCCCAGGGAGCCCCCGGTGCCCTCTTGCCAAGACCCGCAGGCCCGGCGTGGTCCGGCCGGTACCTGGTCACAAGGGGACTTCCCCAGCATCTGCGTGCACAGATCGGCGCAGAGCTGGAATCTCCTCCGCCTGAAGTAGCTCCAGGCCAGGAGCAGCGGCTCCATGTCAGAGCCCGGCGCGCCCGCAGGCGGGGGCGCGGGGCCGGGGCCGGGGCCAGGGGCCAGGGCGGGTGCGGGGCGCGGGGCCCGGGGGGCCGGTGGGGGACGGGCCGGCGAGCGCAGTGCTCGGGCCGGCGGGAGGCGTGGGGGGCGCCGGGACAGGGGCGGCTGCGTGGGGCGCGGGGGGCTCGGGCTGGCCGGGGCGGGCGGGGGGCGCGGGCGGCGGCGTCCGGTCCCGCCCAGCAAAGCTCGGCGGCGGGGGCCTCGCCCGAGCGGCGCCCCGCCTCGCGCCGGAGGACGGGGACAGGGAAACGCGCCGCGGGCGGAGCTCGGCAGTGGGGCTCGCCAAGCCTTGGCTCCAGAAACTGTGCACCTTTGAAAAGGCGACCTACTTCGTTAGTTTCGAGGCCGGTACCGCGCCCAACCGGCAGGCACTGACTGAGACACCTCTACTGGGGTCCTCCACCCGCCCCGAGGACCCCTGGTTGCCTAGCAACCGAACGCGCGTCCTCCGTCCGTGCCAGAAAAGTCTCAGGAGCTAATCCTCCAGCAGCAGCCGTCCTGCTCTTCCACTTCAGACATTCCTATGCCCCTGTCACTTACCCCTCCGACTTCAGAAACACAAGGGACACCTTTCTTCAGCACCATGCCGCCCACCAGAACTCCAAGCCCTAAATCCGCAAACACTCCAGTCTGTTTCTCTAAGTCCTTCTCGCCTAGTCTCTGTGTCTGAATGAGAAGATACATTGGGAACTGCTTATTCTCAATGTATTCTCAGATCTTTCATTTTACAGATGAGAAACTGAGATGGGCTCAGAGAAATTATTAATGTGCTGTCACATGTAGTTAAGGAGCTGGATTGTTATCTGGATCATTACAAACTGCTAATACCATTTGCATATTGAAAAGCAGAGACGTTACTTTGCCAACAAGGTCCGTTTAGTCAAGGCTGTTTTTCCAGTGGTTATGTATGGATGTGACAGTTGGACTGTCAAGAAAGCTGAGCGCCGAAGAATTGATGCTTTTGAACTGTGGTGTTGGAGAAGACTCTTGAGAGTCCCTTGGGCTGCAAGGAGATCCAACCAGTCCATTCTGAAGGAGATCGGCCCTGGGATTTCTTTGGAAGGAATGATGCTAAAGCTGAAACTCCAGTACTTTGGCCACCTCATGCGAAGAGTTGACTCCTTGGAAAAGACTGATGCTGGGAGGGATAGGGGGCATGGGGGGCAGGAGGAGAAGGGGACGACAGCGGATGAGATGACTGGATGGCATCACTGACTCGATGGAGGTGAGTTTGAGTGAACTGCGGGAGTTGGTGATGGACAGGGAGGCCTGGCGTGCTGCGATTCATGGGGTTGCAAAGAGTCGGACACGACTGAGCGACTGAACTGAACTCAACTGAATACCATTTGTTAATTTGAAGATGTCTTGGGGTTCTGGATTTATAAATCAGATATTTTTACTAAACAAAATAATGTATGCAAAAAATAAAAATTTTAAGGAGCTTTTAGAAATGCCATCTCCAAGCACTTATTTGTCAAATGTTTGCTTGTGCACAATGATTTCTTTATACAGTTCTAACTTTCCTCTGGAGATTTACACAGATGACAAATATCTTTAATGATTAGGAAAAGAGACGTGAGACCAATCTAAACCCAGGTTAACATCATTATGTAGGGCCAGGGGATCTTTTTTCCTTGCCTTCTTCCTACCACAGTGGATGAGGCAGGAGAAGAAATGGTAACTCAATATTGAAGAACTTTCTGATCAGGTCTAAATCTCCTTTAGAGATCAAAAGCAAACTGACAACAGCTTTTAGCAAAGATAAGTGATAATTTTCTCCTTGTCCTATTTAGAACCAGTCTGTTGTTCCATGTCCACTTCTAACTGTTGCTTCCTGACCTGCATACAGGTTTCTCAAGAGGCAGGTCAGGTGGTCTGGGATTCCCATCTCTGTCAGAATTTTCCACAGTTTATTGTGGTCCACACAGTCAAAGGCTTTAGCATAGTCAATAAAGCAGAAATAGATGTTTTTCTGGAACTCTCTTGCTTTTTCCATGATCCAGTGGATGTTGGCAATTTGATTTATGTCTCTCTGACATAAATCACAGCAATGTCTTTTTCCATCAGTCTCCCAGAGAAGGGGAAATAAAAAGTAATGGAACCTAATTAAACTCAAAAGCTTTTGCACAGCAAAGAAACCATAAACAAAATGAAAAGACAGCCCACGAAATGGGAGAAAATATTTGCAAATGATGTGACTGACAAGGGATTCGTCTCAAAAATTAACAAACAGCTCGTGCAGCTTATAATCATCAAACAAAACAACCCAATTAAAAAATGGTCAGAGGACCTAAATAGACATTTCTCCAAGAAAGATATTGATGGGCAAGAGGCACGTGGAAAGATGTTCAACGTCGCTAATTATTAGACAATTGCAAGTCAAAACTACAATGAGATATCACCTCACACCAGTCAAAATAGCCATCAAAAATCCACAACAAATGCTGGGAAGGCTGTAGGAGAAGGAACCGCCACCTACTCTGTTGGCAGGAATGCAAATTGGCACAGTCATTATGGAGAACAGTGTGAAAGTGAAAGTCACTCAGTCGTGTCCCACTCTGCGGCCACATGGACTGTATAGTCCATGGAGTTCTTCAGGCCAGAATACTGGAGTGGGTATCCTTTCCCTTCTCCAGGGGATCTTCCCAACCCAGGGATCGAACCCAGGTGGAGGTTCCTTAAAAAACTAAAAATAGAGCTTCCATATGATCCTGAGACCCCATTCCTGGACATAAATCTGGAGAAAAAACGTAATCTCTTTTGGAAGGTCGGTTTCACAATGAGAGCTAGATCTCAGTTCAGGGATCCTTATTTTTTGCTCTCTAGCAACTGGGTGTCTCTTTAGGTGTACCTTTAAATGTGAAAGGTTAAATTTTCTTAAATGTAAAATTGAAATCACTCAGGCCATTTAACAAAGAAGGCAATGGCACCCCACTCCAGTACTCTTGCCTGGAAAATCCCATGGACAGAGGAGCCTGGTAGGCTACAGTCCATGGGGTCACTAAGAGTCAGACATGACTGAGCGACTTCACTTTCATGCATTGGAGAAGGAAATGGCAACCCACTCCAGTGTTCTTGCCTGGAGAATCCTGTGGACAGAGGAGCCTGGTGGGCTGCCGTCTATAGGGTTGCGCAGAGTTGGACACGACTGAAGTGACGCAGCAGGAGCAGCAGCAGCAGGCCATTTAAACTTAACCCAAAACAAAAGCAAAGTGTAAAATGAGATATCGTTTTGATCAACATCTGCTTTCTTGCATCTCTGTTTCTCCTTGATATGTTTCATCTTTCGTCTTTTAATTAGCTGCCCCTGGATATTGCGGGCCTGCAGGGTTCTTTCTATGGCTCTCTTCTCTTCTCATTCCACAGACTCGTCATGGGGTCTCATCAATTGCCTTCAATGAGCAGATATATGATGAGTCTCAAATTTTATCTTTCCTTGATCTCTGACATGTATCTGTCTCCAGTTATCAGCAGAACATCTCTACCTGGCTGTCCCAGAAAGTCAAGCAAAACACAGACCTAAAGAAATAGATATATAAATACAATTTAGTCTTTCAAGGGACAGTCGTGCACATGATCTTAAAATACTTGTAAATCCACACGCACATGCATGAATTCAAAGATCTGTTATACTTTCTGGCAATTTACGACATAACAGATAGTCATGAAATGAAAAGACGCATGCTCCTTGAAAGAAAAGATATGACAAACCTACATAGCATATTGAAAAGCAGAGACACCACTTTGCCAACAAAGGTCCATTTAGTTAAAGCTATGGTTTTCCAGTAGTCATGTACAGATGTGAGAGTTGGGCCATAAAGAAGGCTGAGCGCCAAATAATTGATGCCTTTGAACTGTGGTGCTGGAGAAGATTCTTGAGAGTCCCTTGGACTGCAAGAAGATCCAACCAGTCCATCCTAAAGGAAATCAGTCCTCAATATTCATTGGAAGAAGGACTGATGGTGAAGCTGAAACTCCAATACTTTGGCCATTTGATGCAAAGAGCTGACTCATTGGAAAAGACTCTGATGCTGGGAAAGAGTGAGGGCAGAAGGAGAAGGGGACAACAGAGGCTGAGATGGTTGGATGGCATCACCAGCTCAATGGACATGAGTTTGAACAAGTGCTGGGAGACTGTGAAGGACAGGGAAGCCTGGTGTGCTTCAGTCTATGGAATTGCAGGAAGTCAGACAGGATTTAGCAACTGAACAACAAAAGACGTTCTTTTGGAATTTTGAAGTTATAGAGTTCTATTACTGGCAGTTGCATAAACCACTGATTCTGGGGTAGAAATCTTTTTCTAACATGGATATTATCTGAGGTAACNACAGGGAAGCCTGGTGTGCTTCAGTCTATGGAATTGCAGGAAGTCAGACAGGATTTAGCAACTGAACAACAAAAGACGTTCTTTTGGAATTTTGAAGTTATAGAGTTCTATTACTGGCAGTTGCATAAACCACTGATTCTGGGGTAGAAATCTTTTTCTAACATGGATATTTTCTGAGGTAACATGTATACAGTTTTTTTCCTGTTGTTCAGGAAGAAGTGATACTGTGATACCCTTGGACTCTATATGGAAAATGTGGCTCATTATTAGTACTAGCATAGGACTTACTCTGCTTTTTAGGCTGAAACAAAAGCCACGAGATAAATAATTCTCAGCAATCTATAAGCAAATCACCAATTGGTATTACTTTAATAAGTCACTGACATTTATCTGTATACCAATATGATGATGACTAACATTTACTTGGGAGAAGGCAATGGCACCCCACTCCAGTACTCTTGCCTGGGAAATCCCATGGACGGAGGAGCCTGATAGGCTGCAGTCCACGGGGTCCCTAAAAGTCAGGCTCAACTGAGTGACTTCACTTTCACTTTTCACTTTCATGCATTGGAGAAGGAAACAGCAACCCACTCTGGTGTTCTTGCCTGGAGAATCCCAGGGACGGGGGAGCCTGGTGGGCTGCCGTCTATGGGGTCACACAGAGTCGGACATGACTAAAGCGACGCAGCAGCAGCAGCAGCAGCAACATTTACTCAGTCTTACTCTAGGCGAACTGGGTTCTACATCTGCTCTTAAATCTTCTAACTAACCCTGCATGTTTGGTATTATTACTATCTCAGTCTTACAGGGAAAAGAACTGAGAATCAGACTTTGTTGTTTGCTCAGCTCGTAAGTGGCAGAATCAAATTTGAACTCGAATCATTGAACCCGGGTCTCCTGCATTGCAGGCAGATTCTTTACTATCTGAGCCACCAGGGAGGCCCCAAGAGCCTACACCTTCAACCAAGTGTATCTTTTGAAAGCAGAAGATACTCAGGCACACAGCACTGTCTGTACTTTTCATGTACTTTCAGGACTTAGTGCCTTTGCACTTGCTGGTCTATACCTGCGATGTCTTCATATCCTTTCCCCATGCCTGTTGTCTGGGTGGTATAGATCCAAGCCAAATGTCAACTTTATTTGAACTCCAATTCTCCAAAGACCTATCTGCAAATATTCTCAGTCCTCTTCCTATAAAACGTATTGTGCTACATTGTTAACCCTTCTGTCTTCCTAGTAGACTTTCATATTATTCAACCTTACAAAATCTCTTAGATGTTTGTTGAATGACTACCTAAGTTCAATAGATGCTATACTTCTCTTACTAAATGCAAAACTAAGAGTTACATTTTGAGATAAATAATTTAATGCTTCAATATGCACTTTGGCATCTATTTAAAGGTTTAGGGAGCTCATTTTAACCATTTCAAAAACTTAGTGCTATATAACTTTTTTCATTAAAATATCAAAGCCTTGAAGATTAGTCTATGTAAGTATAGTTTTCCTAAAGCAATTTGAAAGTTATTTTTCTCTTGAAGGGGATAAAAATCAGACAAGTTGGGTTTTGGTCTTTTTTTTAATGATCAGTTTAGGAGTTTTCAGGGGTTACAGTGGATGGAAATCTGCCTGCCAATTCAAAAGACGTGGGTTTGATCCCTTGTTTGGGGAGACACCACATGCCATGGAGCAACTAAGCCCATGTACCACAGCTACTGAAGCCTGCAAGCCCCAGAGCCTGCACAGAGCCAGTGCTGGGCCCACATGCTATAAGAACTGAAGCCCGCATGCCCCAGAGCCTGCATGGAGCCAGCACTGGGCCCGCATGCTACGAGGACTGAAGCCCGCACGCCCCAGAGCCTGTGCTTTGCAGCAAGAAAAGCCACTTCAACGAGAAGCCCACACACAGCAGCCAAGAGCAGTCCCCGCGCAGCAATGAAGACCCAGAACAGCCAAAAAACAGCTTAAAGATCTTTATGCATTTTAAAGGCAACTTAATCGTACAAACTATCAAAACATTCACTTATTTTTAAGAAAATGGATGTATTTTTTCTAATACAACTTTAATATATGTATAATTCCAATATTGGTAGATAAATTATTCTTAAGATCTCTAATTTTTCCAGATAGTGTTATAGACACATCACATGTCTTCTTGACTCAATCCTCTTAATAACTTCTTATTTACTCACCAAGCATTTATTGAGTGCCCACCTGTACCAGACGCTTTCTAAACTATGGGGGTGTAGCAAAGACCCTTCTCTCTCGTGGGAGGGAGAGAAAGTTATAGCTGTTGGTAAACTTGGATAGAGGAGCCTGGAGGTCTACCCACCACAAGGTGATAAGGTTCGACACGACTAAGCAACCAAACCACCACCACAAACTAGGAATGTAAGGATTTTCCCTTAGCATGTTGTGGAAGTGGAAGTGTTAGTTTGCTCAGTCGTGACCAACTCTTTGGAGCCCCATGGACTATACCATGCCAGGCTCCTCTGTCCATGTTCTTGTCCAGGCAAGAATACTGGAATGAGTTGGTATTCCCTTCTCCAGGGGATCTTCCCTTCTCCAGGGGATCTTCCCTACTCAGGGGTCCCAGGCCTTCTGCATTGCAGGCAGATTCTTTACCATCTGAGCCACCAGGAAGTCCCCTTGGCTTGTTAGAGTATCCTATCTTAAACCACACTCCACAGTACAACCTTAGACACATCTCCATTGGAATATGGAACAAGACAGGCTAGCACCACTATTATTTAAGATTGTGCAGAAAATCACAGTCA
The DNA here is from genome assembly GCA_006410615.1 of Neotragus moschatus. NCBI lineage: Eukaryota > Metazoa > Chordata > Mammalia > Artiodactyla > Bovidae > Neotragus > Neotragus moschatus. The sequence continues at coordinate 461,941 of SJYA01001440.1, forward strand.
GTGCCATGAACATCATAATACATTGGCTATTGGAAGGGCAGAGCCAAAGTTACTATTTGCCAAATGCAGATAATTGTCTTTCTAGGAAATTTTGTTATGCAGGAAAGCTCTTGGTTTTTTTTTTTTTTTAATGTGTATTTTGTATTCCATAATTTACTAGACACTGGTTCAGTGGTTTTTGAATGCTACCTTAATCGCATTGCAAATTATAGCATAGAATGATGCTGTTTCTGGATTGTCTATTCAAGGCTAGTGATAGGAAGGTCAATATTTAAGACAGTATATCACAGCTTTAATTACATAGCTCTCTTTATAAACCTTCACATTTCCTCAAGTCTTCAAGCCTATATAAGCCTTTATTCACAGAAAAGCTATTTTATGCCATAAAGTTAGTCACAATCAAATATCACTGGCATTTCAAACACTTGAACAATAATTTTTCCTAAACTGATGGGGTGTATTCTCTTCACACTCTGTGACTACCATTATAATGTCCAAGTTGAAAAACGCTGTAAAACTAGTGACTTCCCTGAAAATAATTGAAAGGCCTCTCGATTTCTGTATATGAGCTACCTTACCTTGACCTCAAATAACTGACCATCTGCCAAGACTCATTTTGTTCTCTCTTGTGACTCTCCCATGAAGTCATCACCTGGTATTTTGGCCAAAGACTCAGAAACGTGAAAACATAATGGTTCCGCGTCCCCTTTTACTCTAAATTTGCTTGTTTCCGCCTGAATTTCACAGGCGATTCCAGATCCTTGAAGGTGAGCATCTAGCCGTCCTTAGGAACATGTATCGAGTCTCTCTGATTCATATCACACACGACAGCCTAAACAGTTTTAAACGAAGCACGTAAAGAGAGGCTGATTGCATTCGATTGCTTTTTCCATCAAGCTTCTTGTACTCTGAAAATCAGATTCTGAAGTCTGAAAACAAGTTAATCTCAACAATTGAGGTCAGCTTAGAACTCTGTTGGCATAAATGCTATTTATGTGGCAGCCACTTCTGGCTCCATGTCATCCTCATTCAATTGAACATGATCCGAAAGAGGGCCTTATTTGTACTCATTGGGAAGGGGTCATGAGGACCCTTTTTAAATTATTTTTAAAAAGAAAAATAAACCTATTTTTTTTTTTTTTTTTTTTTTAGCTAAAATAACGGCATTTGGTTCAAACCAAAATCTACCTATCATATGGCATTTATATACAGGGAATCCTGGTATAAAAAGTTTAAATGCAAACTGAAGGGACTGGTTTTCAAAGTGTAATGTGCACTATGCTCTTACATCACGGCTTGCTGCTTCGGTCTTCCACAAGGACACTTACGCATACTTAGGGCAGGAGGGCAGCGAGTAGGGCGGGAGCTTTGGTTTGGCTAGAGTGCTGCTATTTAAAAACAAAGTTCTGAAAGGCTCTAACGCCACCGTCCAAACTCTCTACCAAGATCTGAAGGTCCTGCACATTTTCTTCTCTCTCGTGACTCTCCCATGAAGTCATCACCTGGTATTTTGGCCAAAGACTCAGAAACGTGAAAATACAATGGTTCAACGTTCCCTTTTATTCTAAATTTGCTTGTTTCAGCCTGAATTTCACAGGCAATTACACCTCCTTGAAGGTGAGCATCTAGGTGTCCTTAGGAGGTCCCCCTGCCTGCTTCTCTGGCCGTATCTCAGCCCCTCTGACCTGCTTACTCGGTTCACTGGCCTCCTTGCTGGCGCTTGCCTGGGCTTAGGGTAGTGTTTGCTGACAGCCACGCTCTGCCTCGACAGCCACCTACATCGCTCTGTCCGTTCATGAAACTCCCCACTGCTATATCACTTCATTAAAGAGGTCCTCCCTGAAAACCATTCCCATCGCATTTCCCTGCCACCTTTTTCTCTGCAGCCTCTGCAACCACCTGATATACTTTACACACATGCTTGCATGTATTTACCTCTCTCTCTGCCCCTACCCGCTCTTCCCCAGAAAGCAAGCACCAAAAGCAGAAAGCTGACTGCATCCTCAGGGCCTAGAATAGTGTTTGGACACAATACATGCTCCAGAAAACAAAAAAAATTCTGAATAAATAGCTTTCCTTCCTATAATATCATACTGAGTAATACAACTTCTGGTTTACTATTTAAGCTTTAAGATCTAACTATTAATTAGCATCTTGATCAATGTTAAGACTTGGTAGTACAGATTATTTCACTGAACATAACACCTTATCATCAAACCAAACATAAAGCAGTCATCTCAAGAATTTCTGCATCTTTATTCCAATCTCTTCACAACGCCTGGCCTTGGCCCTGCTAGAGTCAGGAACCGAGTGCTACCCTATGGCGTCCTTCCCAGATGGAATTCGGAGAGAAAGGCGATGAGAGGGATTCCAGAGGAGTCGTCTGCCCGGCACACCCACTCTCATTCCCAGCCTGACCGCCCATCCCTGAATGCCTGCTGGAACCTGAGAAGGTCGAACAGTGAGAGTTAACTTTTCCCTGTACGGTGGAACATATTTTTGTCTTCTCGTGAAAGTCTCATATTTATACTTCCTGGCATTCCCCTTTTCCCTCCCTCATATTCTGAAAAATTTTCCACTTTCTTCTGGACGTTCCAAAGTTTTAAGCATTTATAGAGTTTTGAATTCCCTTACATAATTCCTTTTCCGGAGGATACTGTGGCAGTAATACTGTGTATTACTGTCCACGGTTATCCACTTAGCCCTTCCTCTACAGGAAAGGTAAACATCCACCCACCACTGCCGCGTGACTGCCCTGGCCCCACTGACCATTGGAGCTGGCCACGTGACTTGCTGCGGTCAATGGATTATGAGCAGAAAAAACACAGAATCTTCTAGAGGCTTTATGGTTGTCTCTTGCTCTTTCTCCTCTGCTTCTTCAGCCTGAGTTTCAGGGTGAAAAGATGGATGGAGCCAAGCGCAGCCAAGCCACAGCTCTGCACAACTGCCAATGTGCCACGTGAACCGGAAGGAAAGGTGATTGCTGAAAGTTACTGAGACGTTCGGATCACTTGTTACAGCAGCAAAGCTGACAAACACTAATACCTTCATCCTCATTTCTCTGTCTCCCATAATTAGATTTTGGACATCTACTTATACTAATTAGCAAGATATCACTACCTCCCACATGAATGACACTACTAAATTTTACTGAAAGGCTTATAAAAAACAAACATAAATAAATACCCGGGTCCTGGATTGAAAGATCAGATACTGATGTTTCAGTTCTCTTCAAATTACCCTGTAAATTCTGTGTTTTTTCAATAACTAGAATAGTTGAATCTGACAATCATCAGGAAGAGTGTCTTCCCACCCCTAAAAGTGAGAAAGAATAATCACAAGGGGGGATTTGCCTTACAAGACACCAAAAACCTACAGTAAAGCTACAGTAGTCACAGCAAGGAGGCATCTGAACAGGCTCACAAAGAGATCAATGGAACAGAAGAAAGAAGCCAGATACGGTTACAGATACGTGACAGCTTAACATACGACAAATATGGTATTTCAAAACAGTAAGGAAGAGACAGCCTTTCCGGCAGATTGTGTAGGGGATAGTCAGCTTTCCGTTTGGGGACAAAAATGAGTCAACTCACCAGTGCACAAAAATAAAGATCTCTTGGTTAAAACAAACTCTAAAAGTAAAAGGAAAAATTTAGGAAGACTTTTTTTTTTTTTTTTAATCTTGGGTAGAAGGAATCTTTACCAAACAGGCCCCAAAACCCAAAAGTCGCCATTGAAAAGATAGGCTTATTTGACTATAAAACCCATTTTAAACTCCTGTAAAACAAAAGAAACTAAGAATAACATTTTTTTAAAAACACTGTAGGAGATAAAGTATAAACATATTTGGAGTCGATCCACCTCCCTGCTAATCAGAGAAGTAAAAATGAAAAGCAGCACTTATTTTTCACTCAGTAGATTAGGAAAAGTTAGAAAGATAAAAAAAATTGTGTTGGTTAGAATACAAAGAAACCCTTTCATGCCCTATAGGCTTACTGGGGATTCTGACAATTTCTTTAGAAAATAATCTAAAGATTGAAATACAGAAAGCCTTTGATCTCACTTTTACTTATTTGTTTATCTTTTTTTAATCTCACTTTTAGAAACTTAGCTTTCAAGGAGAAAAAGAGCATGCCTTTCATACATCTTCAATTTTATAGTGAAAATCAATGTACTACTTTTACAATATAAATTTTAAAATTTAGTATCACCCTTCCAGTCTCCGCCCCATGTGCACCTCTAGTCTTTTTAATAGCCTTACAACGTTCCAGGAATGTCCTCCTCCTCCTTTACGAGTTGTCGACCTACCAAAATTTAGGCCCAGCTTAAACTGTTTCTACTCACTAAATTTTAACATTCCTTTAGAGGATACTTGTGGTCCTATCTTACACAACATTTTTTATATCTCAAATTTAACCCTGGGCTTCCCAGATGGCTCTGTGATGAAGAATCTGCCTGCAATGCACGAGACACGGGTTTGATCCCTGGGTCCGGAAGATCCCCGGCAGAAGGGCACGGCAGCCCACTCCAGTCTTCTTGCCTGGAGAATCCCAGGGGCAGAGCAGCTTGGCGGGCTTCAGTCCATGGGGTCAAAAAATAGACACGACTGAGCAACTGAACAACAACAGCTTCCACACTGTTGCACACCCTGGGCTCTAGTCTGGGCCCATTTTTTTTTAGGCTGCTGCGGGTGTGTGGGGTTCTTTACAGCTGAGCCGCCCGGGGAAGCCTTGCTTTTAGGCTAATGCTCAGAGTAACTGTTAAACTTGTTCAGGCTGTAACTTGAAATTTCTTCACAGCCTTGTAGCAGGGAGCTCAGCTGCGTGCTCTGCAATGACCTAGAGGTATAGGATGGGACGGAGGCCCGGGGAGGTGGGGGTGTGTATACCGTCACCGCGGATTCATGCTGATGTATGGCAGAAACCAACACAGCATGGTAAAGCTGTCATCCTCCAATTAGAAAAAGCAGCACCATAAAGTTTCCTCTTCACAGACCTGCTCAGGAAAGAAAGGGAAAAACATAAAAGGACTCACTGAATGATGAATTCAATGAGTCTGTTTATCCTGCCGACTTCTACAACTCCTGTGACTCTACAGCTTCCGCTGTGTGAACCCTGTTGAAATATTTGTCAACAGAAACAATCAGATATTCTTAATGGTTACTTTTTATAGCCAAATTTTTATTTACAGTCCTGCATATTGTCTGATTTTAAAAAATTAATACAAAAGGATAAAAAAACCTCTCAGCAACAAAAATTAATTTGCAAGAATGAATGTGTTTTAAGATGTGCAAGCATTCAAAATCCTTCATTGTGACCTTTTAAAAAAAATTTCAACCTGTAACAGATTAGCTGATTGTCCTTTGAACAAAGTTGATTACTATGAATGAGATTTCTATTCTGAGCATTCATAGAGAATGCTCTACAGAATTTAATAAATGTCATAAACAGACTAAAGATGTTGCCACAAGCATTTGTTAATAAAAGATTAAAATAATATTCTAAGGCAGTAGCATGTAGTCTTTTTATTCCCCCCTCAATCACCTCTCATCAAAGGCATGCCTTGAGAAATTATGTGTACCAAACTATAGTTATTAATTTTCTATTTATTTGTCAGTGCTTATGAATAAACGTTTTATATTAAAATTTCTTTATTATTCCCAAGATACTAATATCCTGGGAATTAATTAATTGTAACTTTAAAGAGGAGGAACCCAGCAGGCACTACCTTAACCAAGCCATCAAAGCCAACCAGCAATGGAACACGTGGCTAGCGTTTTTCCTCTGCATACTGTGTACTGAGATGGACACATCGTTTTCTGTATTACCCCCAAATGCATAACCCGAATCTAGGAAAGAGAAGACATCAGATAACACCAGCTGAGCAAAACAAATGATCTGTATTCTTCACAGTGTCAAGATGATGGGAAAATAAGCATTCAGAAACTTTTCCCAGATTTAAAGAGACTTGAAAATTTAATACAGCATGTAAATAGAATCCTGTAAATTTTCCTATAAAGGCTATCAATTGGACAATAGGCAAAATTCAAATAGGATTCATAGTTTAAAAAATAGTATTGTATCAATGTTTATTTGGTAATTTTAATAATTATCCTATAATTATGGAAGAGAATGTCATTTTGGAAAACAATACACACTAAAAAAGGGAATTATGTCTGCAAATTACTCTGAGAGCGTTTACATGCACACATATGCACATATATACCTGTATGTGTATATACATATTTCCATACACACAGATACGGGGAGAGAGAATGGTAAGGAAAAATATAAGTGCTAATATTCAGGGCATCAGGAATATGAATAAAGATTAAAATATCCAGAAATTCTTTTACCATCTCTAACTGTCTAAAATTATGTCAAGGTTAAAATTAAAAATCAGAAGAACACAAAAACTTCATATTGAAATTAAGTAACCGTTGTATCCAAGGTGCGGTCTAGGTCAAAATGAATTGCTATTTTAGCTTGTGCTGGAAAGTATACAATTGCCTTTCTATAATTGAAATTGTATTACTTTCACAGGCTTCTCATGATCCAAAGGCCCCAGAATGAGAAATACTGCTTTAACTCATTATTATTGTCATCCAGATTTCAAGCTGGTTTTAGAAAAGGCAGAGGAACCAGAGATCAAATTGCCAACATCCGTTGGATCATGGAAAAAGCAAGAGAGTTCCAGAAAAACATCTATTTCTGCTTTATTGACTATGCCAAAGCCTTTGACTGTGTGGATCATAATAAACTGTGGAAAATTCTGGAANAATAGTCATGTATGGATGTGAGAGTTGGACTATAAAGAAAGCTGAGCGCCAAATAATTGATGCTCTTGAACTGTGGTGTTGGAGAGGACTCTTGAGAATCCCTTGGACTGCAAGGAGACCAAACCAATGAAATCTAAAGGAAATCAGTCCTGAATATTCATTGGGAGGACTGATGCTGAATCTCCAATACTTTAGCCAGCTGATGCGAAGAACTGACTCATTGGAAAATACACTGATGCTGGGAAAGATTGAAGGCAGGAGGAGAAGGGGATAACATTGGATGAGATGGTTGGTTGGCATCACTGACTCAATGGACATGAGTTTGAAGAAGCTCTGGGAGTTGGTGATGTACAGGGAAGTCTGGTATGCTGTAGTTTATGGGGTCACAAAGAATGGGACATGACTGAACGACTGAACTAACTGAACATAAAGCTTGGAAATTCAAAAATGTTTGTAAACTAAACTAAATAACACACTAATAAGTAACATGTAGGTCAAAGAAATGTCTCAAAAGAAGTTTTAACAACATTTTGAACATGTGACAAAATAGACCATCAAAATTTGTGAAATACAGAAAATCAGTGCTTAGAAGGAAATGTATAGCATTAAATGGAAGTATTAGAAAAGAAGAATGATCTAAACATTTATAATCCTTGGAAACTTGGATGAGAGGGAAGAATAATTTAAACTAAAAACAAACAGAAGAAAAGAAATAATTAGCAGAGAAATTTGTAAAACTGAAAACTGAAAGTTATTTTTAAAATTGGCAAAATCAAGAGCTGGTTCTTTGAAGTGCTCAATAAAATTCATAAATCTCTAGGCAGACTAGCCAAGAAAATAAAAGAGAAAAGATATAAATTACTAATAATATAAATATAAAATCTTCATCACTTCTGAGCCCATGGACATTAAAGGGAAGTAAAATGTTATAAACAGCATCATGCCCCTGAATTTGATAAAACTCAGATTAAATAGACCAATTATATTAAAGATAAAAATTACCAGAAAACACATAAGGAAAAAGAGAAAAATTTCAATTGTTTCATATCTATTTAAAAAGTTGAATCAAATGCCAGGACCAGACAGTTTCACTGATAAATTTTATAAACATTTAAAAAGAAATGTCTTTCAGGCTCTTCTAGAAAATATAAGCAGAAGAAATGTTTCCTAACTATTCTGTAAGAGTAGCATTAATCTAACACAAAAAAAGAAAAAGAAAGAAGAAAATTGAAACCCATAACTTGTATGAAGAAGTGAAGTTGCTCATTAGTTTATGACTCTTTGCAACCCATGGACTGTAGCTTACCAGGCTCCTCTATCCATGGAATTTTCCAGGCAAGAGTACTGGTGTGGCTTGCCATTTCCTTCTCCAGGGGAACTTCCTGACCCAGGGATCAAACCCGGGTCTCCCACATGGCAGGCAGATGTTTNAAGTTGCTCATTAGTTTATGACTCTTTGCAACCCATGGACTGTAGCTTACCAGGCTCCTCTATCCATGGAATTTTCCAGGCAAGAGTACTGGTGTGGCTTGCCATTTCCTTCTCCAGGGGAACTTCCTGACCCAGGGATCAAACCCGGGTCTCCCACATGGCAGGCAGATGTTTTACCCATTGAGCCACTATATGTAAAAATCCTCAAAAAAAAATAGCAAATAATATCCAACAATGTATATAAAAATTATATAACAAAGACCAAGTGAGATTTATTCCAGTCAGACATGAGTGTTTCAACATTCAAACATCAATCAATGTAATTTAACATATTACCAAGATAAAGTAGAAAAAATATAAGATAATATCAACTGATGCAAAAATGTACTTGACAAAATATCACTTCTGGTCACAATAAAACTCTTAGCAAGCTAAGAATAGAAGGGAATTTCTTCAACCCAAACTAAAGACATCTACAAAAAAGCCCTACAGGTAACATCATACTTACAATGAGAAATTGGATGCTATCTCCTTAAAATGGGGAGAAGGAATGGTTGCTGTCTCTCATCATTTCTATTCAAACTATGCCGAAAGTCCTTGCAATTTCAATAAGATAAGAAAAGGAAATACAATATATACTGATCAGGAACACAGAAAAACACTGCTTCCCCCACCTTTTTTTTAAATGACATGATTGTCTACGTAGAAAATCCCAAGAATTGACAACAAAACCCTTGTAATGCAGATGACACCACCCTTATGGCAGAAAGTGAAGAGGAGCTAAAAAGCCTCTCGATGAAAGTGAAAGAGGAGAGTGAAAAAGTTGGCCTAAAACTCAACATTCAGAAAACGAAGATCATGACATCTGGTCCCATCACTTCATGGGAAATAGATGGGGAAACAGTGGAAACAGTGTCAGACTTTATTTTTGGGGGCTCCAAAATCACTGCAGATGGTGAGTGCATCCATGAAATTAAAAGACACTTATTCCTTGGAA
>SJYA01001440.1:479239-518749 GCA_006410615.1 Neotragus moschatus
AAAAAATCTTGATTGTCTTTGTTGAGGACTGTATTTTGGTGGTAATTTTATGCTCACTCAATTGAGTGTTCAGTACAGATTTTTATTGTTTAGACATGGTATTTTCTGCCATGGTATAGCTTATCAGCACTCCACTAGGGTGACCATCTACTTTGCTTGGTGTTCAGTGGTTCCCCAGGACACACTAGACTTTCAGTGTTAAATTCTGAACAGTCTTGAAGAGTTGATCACCCTAGCACTGAGAAAGAGAAAGCAAATGTAAAAATCTTTGAGAACATAAGATAAAACAGGAGGAGTTAAGTTGCCCTTAAAAATTTATGCCAGTTTAACAACNTGGTGTTCAGTGGTTCCCCAGGACACACTAGACTTTCAGTGTTAAATTCTGAACAGTCTTGAAGAGTTGATCACCCTAGCACTGAGAAAGAGAAAGCAAATGTAAAAATCTTTGAGAACATAAGGTAAAACAGGAGGAGTTAAGTTGCCCTTAAAAATTTATGCCAGTTTAACAACATCTTCCTCTGTCAGTCCATTTCTGATATAAAAATGCCATGTAAATTTTAGGATACTTCTAAGTGAAAGCGTGGAGGTTTAAAATTTGGCCAAACTGAGAGCAATGATCAATGTTAGTATGGAAAAATGTTCTTCAAAAAGTGGAAACTATCAGAAATAACTAGTAGCCTCAGTGCTCTATTAAAAACAAATTGGTTTGAAACTTTAAATTCATGATTTTCAGATATTTCAGAGGCTTACTGAATTCAGTCCAAACTATCTTTTGAACTCAGTTCTCCTCTATGTGCCTTCCTCTCCAGAGATTTTATTGCACGTATAATTTATTAGAGATAATTTCATACATTATCAACTCTTAAGGATAAATTGATATAATCTGAAGTTGAGGAACCAACAAATCTTTGAAAAATATATCTCTCACCTTTCTCTTATCTTTTTGAAATCATCGCCTCTCTAGATTTGCTGACACCACAGTTTGAATTTTCAAGTATATCATTCCAACCTCCCTTCTCTGGCCTCTAGCATTCAGCTTCCACTTGGGACTTCCCAAGTCTCCATCCTCCTCCTTTTCCTTCCGTCCTTTTTCTTTCTTTCACTTTCACTAACTGTCCTTTCCCTTCCCCTCCTCTTCATCTTCTTTTTCTCCTCTTCTTAGAAAAGGTGATTTCAAATCATCCTTAGGAGGAGATCTCATCTACTCTGATAGTTTCAAATGCCATGTAAATACTGACGACTACCAAGTATATGTATTAGCTCAGATATCTCTTCTGTATACAATTTCTAAGGGCCTTATGCAATCAGTTCATATATATTCAATATGAACATGTCAAAAATGAAACTCATCATTATCTACCAAATGGCTGTTTTTCTTGACCTGCCATTTTACAGCATGGCACCACCTTTCCCCAAAGTCTAGAAAATGATATGTATCCTTTCTCTCATACCCACCAAGTCAAAAATTCTGATCAATTCTAAACTTTCTAGGTGTTAAGAGCAGTTCCATTTCCTTTGCTGCAGACCATCATCTTTGCTCACCTGGATAACTGAGGTAGACTATAGCCCTCCTATTGATGAAGGGCTTTGTCCTTTCTTCACAAGTTTTGCACACTATAGCTGAGTGGCTTTCTAAATTCTGAATTTTATCATGTCATTTCTAAGCTAGAAATTCTTCAGGGTCAAAGTCTAAGTTCCTTAGCATAAATTACAAAGACCTTCATAATCTATTGCCTATTTACTTGTCCAGTACCTTTCCTGATTACTCATCAACTCCCCCTTCTCTCTGCCCTATCCCTATTCCTAGGATGTCTGGTCCAGCCAGAGTAAGTCATTTATAGTTCTCTGAGCAGATATTTGGTTGTGCCATCCTTGTTCCAGGAGTATTTTGACTGCCTGGCTAACACTTTTCATTCTTCAAGATTTAACTCAGGCATCACATTTTTCTAGGGCCTTCCCTCATAGGTCAGTTGGTAAAGAGTCTGTCTGCAATGCAGGAGACCCCAGTTCAATTCCTGGGCCAAGAAGAATCCAAAAGACTGTTCTATACATCTGTGTCTCTTTTGCTGTCTCACATACAGAGTTATGGTTACCATTTTTCTAAATTCCATATATATGCATTAGTATTCTGTATTGGTGTTTTTCTTTCTGGCTTACTTCACTCTGTNAACTTTTTCCAGAGAGTGTCAGAAGAGTGGAAAAATATAATAAGTCAGGCAGATTCTTATTTTGGGGGGCACATGCTCTGGAAATACCAGGGGGAAACCCTGAGACCCAAATCGCCCTTGCCCATCGGGTCTCTGCCACATGACCTTGTCACAGGTGGGATTCCTCATGCTGGCTCCCGACAATCTATTTTACATAGGGTAATACACGTTTCCATGCTGTGCTGTCAAATCTTCCCACCCTGGCCTTCTCCCAGAAAGTCCAAAAGTCTGTTCTTTACTTCTGTGTCTCTTTTGCTGCTTTGCATAAAGCATCATTGTTACTGTCTTTCTAATTCCATATATACGCATTAGTATACTGTATTGGTGTTTTTCTTTCTGGCTTACTTCACTCTGTATAATAGGCTCCAGTTTCATCCACCTCATTAGAACTGATTCAAATGTATTCTTTTTAATGGCTGAGTAATACTCCACTGTGTATATGTACCACAGCTTTCTTATCCATTCATCTGTTGATGGACATCTAGGTTGCTTCCACGTCCTGGCTATTATAAACAGTGCTGCTATGAACATTGGGGTACACGTGTCTCTTTCAGTTCTGGTTTCCTTGGTGTGTATGCCCAGCAGTGGGATTGCTGGGTCATAAGGCAGTTCTATTTGCAGTTTTTTAAGGAATCTCCACACTGTTCTCCATAGTGGCTGTACTAGTTTGCATTCCCACCAACAGTGTAAGAGGGTTCCCTTTTCTCNTTGGGGTACACGTGTCTCTTTCAGTTCTGGTTTCCTTGGTGTGTGTGCCCAGCAGTGGGATTGCTGGGTCATAAGGCAGTTCTATTTCCAGTTTTTTAAGGAATCTCCACACTGTTCTCCATAGTGGCTGTACCAGTTTGCATTCCCACCAACAGTGTAAGAGGGTTCCCTTTTCTCCACACCCTCTCCAGCATTTATTTCTTGTAGACTTTTTAATGGCTGCCATTCTGACCAGCATGAGATGATACCTTATTGTGGTTTTGATTTGCATTTCTCTAATAATGAGTGATCTTGAGCATTTTTCATGAGTGTATTAGCTATCTGCATGTCTTCTCTGGAGAAATGTCCATTTGGTTCTTTGGACTTTTGATTGGGTTGTTTTTCTGGTATTGAGCTGCATGAACTCCCATGGGTATTTCTAAGAGAAGATGGTAGGACTGGAGCTGCTGGCCCCTCTCTTGCCTTCTGGCAATGGCATCAACTCAAAAGAAATTTGAACTGGGTTTATACTAATGACCCGGTTCTGATGGCATCTTGAGCCCCTAAGATCCCCAAGTGCTTTGATGCCCGTTCTAGTTTCAGTCCTTTTTGACATTAAAATTCCATTTTTATCTAAAGCCATTTTGAGTAGGTTTCTGTCACATATAGCTGAAAAAGTTCTTACTAATACAGTATTGGAGATCAGAAGAAGGTTCAAGTTTTCAAAAGTTTCAACTATTCAAGATGAAACTAAAAGGAGTTCTATTGTGACTACACAAGTATTCTTTTTAATATTTAATGGTTGACAAATACATATGAAACACCTATTGTAGTGCCAGGCACTATGTTAGGCTCCGTACATAATACAGGTTAAAGCTATGGTTACAGAAACACTTTATGCACAGGATATTAAAAATCAAATCATTATAATCCATGAATTGGCTGAATGAACTAGCTAGAATTAGTAGTATGAATTTTGCCTTCCAAGCTTTGTATACTTTGTCTTTTATTTCTTTTTGTAAAGACCTGAGGGTAACTAAAATTGGTAGGCAGCAAAAAAAAAAAAAAAAAAAATTTATCTGCTTGCATTTTAATATTTCAAATGTCTGGAATATACCACACTAGGAACTCAAGTTTCAAGATACAGATTATCAAAAGGTGTTGTAGCTTATGTTTGAAATGCCTAACAAATGTGCATCTGTCGACGTGTATAATTTAGGGGTCTTTCTCCTGCATCCTTGTTTGCGTTCTTTCAGAACATACAGATATGAAAGCATCCCTAGCAATAAAAGGCTGACTAAGCTTTCTGATGTGACACTAGTAAAACCATTATATAAAAAGTAAGGGTAGGAACTAATCAGGGTTTTTCTGTTATTCAGGAGCGTTTTACTCTTTTGCCACCCTTGTGCCTCCGCTGTCTCTTTTGGTCTTGAGCTGTCAGTTGGGGATTGTTTAATTAAGAATGTTTTCGCTTCACACTCCACCCTTGGGTCATTAAAGACTGCAATGGAAAATATAATAATGGAAAGATTATTTAGATCTGTTATTAATATGATGCTTAAATATATATCATGGGATCCATAAGAGAGTGTACTGAAAAAACCTGAAACATGGAAAAAAGCATTTCTTATTCCTCACTATCCTACATCTCACGAAAACTACACGTAAGCAGCAATGAACGTGCTATAATCATACCGTAACAAAATAGTTCACCTTTTCTAAGTTCACTGCTTAAATTTAAACAACCGACGACATCTCCTTTTTCCCACCAGGGATTTTCAGGGAACTCAGTGGTGAATTAGCAAACATATTCTTATTAAAAAAAAAAATAATACAAATACTTGTGACAAAAAGAAACTGGGTATGCCCTTGTCCAGGGAACCCCACACAGGTTGTTTTATGTCTTCGGAGCAACTTCTCCAGCCTGAGTTCTATCTTCATAGCAGGGGTCAGAAGCCTACTCTGCAGTCCTCTTCTCTTTATTCGTGTCATCCCAAGCCAAAGACAAGCTGTTGAGTGTGGCACATTTCCCCCAGGCTCGCTCACCTTCCCCTTCTAATTTTTGGCTGCCCTCATTACAAGAGTTTTGACGGAAGATATTTTTCACATACTGAAGTACGGCAAAATTATTCTGGCTTATATATGATTTAACTTAAACCTTATGCTAACTAGAACAGTCTGCTTTGTGCATCACTGACTCAGTGAACATGAGTCTGGGTAGGCTCCAAGAGTTGGTGATGGACAGGGAAGCCTGGTGTACTGCAGTCCACGGGGTCACAAAAGTCAGACATGACTGAGTGACTGAACTGAAGTGAAACATGCATTGTACATCTGCTTTAACCATTAAAAGAAAGAATTTTTTATGGAGAATAAAATGGAGGTTCTTTAAAAGACTAAAAATAGAACGACCATGTATGCTTGCATGCTAAGTTGCCTAAGTCTTGTCTGACTCTTTGCGACCCTATGATGGACTGTGGCTCACCAGGCTCCTCTGTCCATGGGATTCTCCAGGCAAGAATACTGGAGTGGATTTTCATGCCCTTTTCCAGGAGATCTTCTTGACCCAAGGGTAGAACCTCTGTCTCTTATGTCTCCTGTATTTGCAAGTATGTTCTTTACCACTAGCACAACCTGGAAAGCCCAGAATGATCATATGACCCAGTAATCCTGCTCCTAGGCACGTATCTGGAGAAAACCACAATTCAAAAAGATACATGTACCCCAATGTTCACTGCAGCACTATTTACAACAGCCAGGGCATGGAAGTCACCTAAATGTCCATCAACAAAGGAGTGGATGAAGAAGATGCGGTATACATATACAACAAGTTTGATGGCAGGAGAAGAAGGGGACAACGGAGGATGAGATGGTTGGGTGGAACCACCAAATCAATGGACGTGAGTTTGGGCAAACTCCTGGACATGGTGAAGAACAGGGAAGCCTGGCGTGCTGTGGCCCATGGAGTCACAAAGAGTCAGACATGATTGAACAACAATACATATGCAATGGAATATTGCTGCTGCTGCCGCTAAGTCGCTTCAGTCGTGTCCAACTCTATGCGACCCCATAGACGGCAGCCCACCAGGCTCCCCCATTCCTAGGGTTCTCTAGGCAAGAATACTGGAGTGGGTTGCCATTTCCTTACTCAGCCATAAAAAGTAACAAAACTATGCCATTTGCAGGGATGTGGATGGACATAGAGACTGTCATATAAAGTATGCCAGAAAGAAAAAAAAACAAATATTGTACATAATGCATATGTGTGGACTCTAGAAAAATAGTACAGCTGAACCCATTTGCAAAGCAGAAACAGACAGAGGTGAACTGGGAGACTGGGATTGCTGCATATACACCACTGTGTATAGGATGGGTGACTAACGAGAACCTATTGTATGGCACAGGGGGGAAAAAGGCACAATCTGTTTTTAGGGCATATATTAAGTTAACCTTAAGAACACATTTCAATACACGGTGGTGGTGGTTTAGTCATCTCTAAGTCTTGGCCAACTCTCTTGAAACCATGAACTATAGCCTGCAAGGCTCCTCTGTCCATGGGACTTCCCAGGCAAGAATACTGGAGTGGGTTGCTGTTTCCTCTCTAGGGGATCTTCCTGACCCAGGGATTGAANTTTCAATACACGGTGGTGGTGGTTTAGTCATCTCTAAGTCTTGGCCAACTCTCTTGAAACCATGAACTATAGCCTGCAAGGCTCCTCTGTCCATGGGACTTCCCAGGCAAGAATACTGGAGTGGGTTGCTGTTTCCTCTCTAGGGGATCTTCCTGACCCAGGGATTGAATCTGTGTCTCTTGCACTGCAGGTAGTGTTCTGCACTGCAGGCAGATTCTTTACCACTGAGTCAGGGGAGCCCCTTCAGTATACAGCTCAGTTCAGTTCAGTCGCTCAGTCGTGTCTGACTCTTTATGACCCCATGAATCACAGCACGCCAGGCCTCCCTGTCCATCACCAACTCCCAGAGTTCACTCAGACTCACGCCCATCGAGTCAGTGATGCCATCCAGCCATCTCATCCTCTGTCGTCCCCTTCTCCTCCTGCCCACAATCCCTCCCAGCATCAGAGTCTTTTCCAATGAGTCAACTCTTCGCATGAGGTGGCCAGAGTACTGGAGTTTCAGCTTTACCATCATTCCTTCCAAAGAAATTCCAGGGTGATCTCCTTGCAGTCTAAGGGACTCTCAAGAGTCTTCTCCAACACCACAGTTCAAAAGCATCAATTCTTCAGCGCTCAGCCTTCTTTACAGTCTAACTCTCACATCCATACAAGACCACTGGAAAAACCATAGCCTTGACTAGATGGAACTTAGGTGGCAAAATAATGTCTCTGCTTTTGAATATGCTATCTAGGTTGGTCATAACTTTTCTTTCAAGGAGTAAGCATCTTTTAATTTCATGGCTGCAATCACCATCTGCAGTGATTTTGGAGCCCCCAAAAATAAAGTCTGACACTGTCCACTGTTTCCCCATCTATTTCCCATGAAGTGATGGGACCAGATGCCATGGTCTTCGTTTTCTGAATGTTGAGCTTTAAGCCAACTTTTTCACTCTCAGCAGTATCCAGGAGGTGCATACAAACACCATTTGACTCCACTTATATGAGGTAACTAGAAGAGTCATATTCAGAGAGTCAGAAGGTACATTCATAGATGCCAGAGGCAGGGGTGGGGAGAGGGGATGAGGACTTAGTTTTAAATGGGAACAAAGTTTCAGTTCAGGAGAGTAAAAAACTCCAGAGACGGATGATGGTGGGAGTTGCACAATGTGAGTCTACTTGGTGCCACTGAACCAGACAGTTAACTGTGGTTAAAATTGTTTATGTTATGTGACTTCTATCGCAATTAAAATGTTTAAAAATAAAAACGAATAATTGTGGTTCAAGCATCCAAAGAGGAGCTGGATGGCCATTGTGGATGTGGTTTCAGATGTGTTCCTCCATCCCTGAGAACTTGAATTTCCTGAACTGTATCAGTTTCAAGGACACCGCCAATCAGTCTCAAAACAATATCTGCTAGCAACTGCCAGCCAGAACCTTATGTTCCCAAGGTCTCCCCTCGTAACCAAGCAACCATTTTGAACCCAATCAAACCATGCTTGCCAAGAGCCCTTACTCCTTTCCAGCGCCAATCCTAGTCCTTGACAGTTTATGTAATTTTAGGTTTTGCTTGTATAAGCCTCCTCCATTGTGTAGACTTTTGCTGTCATTGCTGTTCAGTAGCTAAGTCATTCTGACCGTTTGCAATCCCGCAGACTGTAGCCCGCTTAGCTCCTCTGTCCATTGATTATCCTGGCAAAACTACTGGAGTGAGTAACCATCTTCTTCTCCAGGGGATCTTCCCAACTCAGGGACTGAACCTGCGTCTTCTGCACTGCAAGTGGATTCCTTACCGCTGAGCTACCAGGGAAGCCCTAGTTTGTAGTCCAGGGGAGTACAATTCAGGTGCTTCTTGGATCTGTGTATCCCCGGCTATCGTCCTCAGTTTGGCTCAAAACTTTTCTATTTCCATTATAGATTGCTTTAGCGGCTAAGTCGTGTCTGACCCCTGAGACCCCATAGACTGTAGCCCATCAGGCTCCTCTGTCCGTGGGATTTTCCAGGCAAGAACACTGGAGTGGGTTGCCATTTCCTTCTCCAGGTACAGATTGGTATATTGATTATTTCCATTGACAGTTTTATAGCTAATCACCTGGGAATAGTAAAAATAATAAGTTAAAATGTCTAAAAGCTGGGAAATTTTATGAAGTGCTGACAGTTTTTCCTGCATTGTAGTTCCTCACTGTTTTGTTAGATGATTATTGTGAACTAATTGGATTCCATTTCTACTTTCAACATTCCTGGTGGAGTTCACCAAATCTACTCACACCTTCATTGTTTACTTTCCATGACACTGACAGAAATTCTTTCCTCTGAAATAGCCCTTCTTTCCTGTATGTCAACTAGAAGTCATAGCCAAAACTGAAAAGGTATCCTCTTGTCTTAAACTGGTAATTTGCATCTTTGAGGAAGCAGAAATAGGGTAACATTCAGTCCAAGGTATGGATGCCATCTAGGAATCATCACCTCTTTCTTAAAAAGATGCTAGTTTATTCTACCTTTTTTTTTTTTTTTTAGATTTCCAAGTTTTAAGATTTTTTTTTAAGATTTCCAAGTTTTGGTATTTCCCAAGGAAATAAACAGATTTTTTTTTCCAGACACAGAAGATTCATACTTGTGTTTTATAAATTATTTTTTCTTTTTGTAAACCTTGGGGTTATCATTCTGGATTTAAAATCTTTTAAAACACTGACTTCAAATTATTTTTATAGGTACTGGTAAATTCCATGAGAGAGGGGGCATTCAGGAAACTGAATAGGAGAGGAACTGACCTAGAACTCATTGCTTCTAGTAATTGTGCTTACAGGCTCATTCTCCAGCGTCATTAAGACTGAAGACATCTTCATCATCACCACCATGCGAGAAGTTATCAAAACAGTTGAGGTTCAAAGTGGTGCTCTAAAAAACAAAATCAGGTACCATTGCTGGTGTTGTTGCTGCTAAGTCGCTTCAGTCGTGTCCAACTCTGTGAGTCCCCATGGACAGCAGCCCACCAGGCTCCCCTGTCCACAGGATTCTCCAGGCAAGAACACTGGAGTGGGTTGCCATTTCCCTCTCCCGTACCATTGCTATTTATCAAGAAATAGGATCTGGCATGTGATTTCATGGTTTAAATTCTACTTTTAGGTTTGAAAGTACCATTGCTGTTTATCAAGAAATAGGATCTGGAGTGTGATTTTATCAGTTAAATTCTACTTTTAGCTTTGAAGTCACGTAAACAAATAAGAAAACGTGTATTGAGGAAGTCAGGTTTTAGTCCCACGCAATGTCTGCTACAGCAAGCACTATGAAGCGGCCAGAAAAGCTACACACGCACAAGGTAAGAGGAACAATTAAACAAGGAGGTTAACATCCTGGTGTTGATTCTTCCACGCCTGAGTGTAGTCCTGGCCGAGGTCGGGGGCCTGGTGAGACCGACAGGCGCTCTGCAGCAGCAGGGGACAAGGGCGGCCGAGAGTCCGCCCGGAGCCGGAGCGGGATGCGATCAGGGCAGCCGAGGTCATTGGTCCTGGCCCAAGATAGCCGAGCTAGAACCGTGCAGCTAGAGGAAGAGCAGGAGAACCGGGGCCCAGCGACGGTCCCGGGAGCGCCCCCGCTGGGAGGGGCGGGGCGAGGCGCGCGCGGGCGGCGGGGCCGGGGCCGCAGTCGGGGCGCGCGCGCGCCTCGGGTCTGGGCTCGGGGGTCGGGGCGCGCGCGGCGCGTCTGTCTCGGGGGCGCGCGCGGCGCGTGTCTGGACTCGCGGGTGGGGGGCACGCGGCGCGGGTCTGGGCTCGGAGAGCGCGCGCACGCCGCGGGTCTGGGCTCGGGGGCGCGCGCGGCGCGGGCCCGCCGAACTGTGGGACGAGGCCGCGGCGGGACGCGAACGCCGCAGGGGGACCGGGGCGGCGGCGGCTCGAGTGGAGACGGGAGGCGGGTCCTCGCTCGCTCGGCTCGCGGCTTGGGCGCGGCGGGCTGAGGAGACCAGGCGGGCGAGGCGGCGAAGGGAGGGCGCGCGGCAGTCCCCCCCCTCACCTGACGGCCGGCGGCGCCCGCGGCCCTCAGCATGCGCCGCGAGGCGAGGGCTCCCCTCCCGCCCGTGGGCTGAGGCGGCGCGGGCGGCGGCAGGGAGAGGCGGCATGCGGCTGCCGGGCGCGGCGTAGAGGACGCGGCAGGCGGCGAGTGCCGGCCGCCGGGGGCGGGCTCGCTTCGCCCGGCCGCCGCCGCCTCCCGCCGCCGGGCGCCGAGCCGAGCGGCGCGGCGGGCTGGGCGCCCCGACATGGCGGCCAGGAGCGCCCCGAGCTGCCACCTGCGGCTCGAGTGGGTGTACGGCTACCGGGGCCACCAGTGCCGCAACAACCTCTACTACACGGCGGCCAAGGAGATCGTGTACTTCGTGGCGGGCGTCGGCGTGGTGTACAGCCCGCGCGAGCACCGGCAGAAGTTCTACCGGGGCCACAGCGACGACATCATCAGGTACGGGGCCCGGGGGCGGCCGGCGTCCCCCCGCGGCCCGCTCGCGCAGGGCGCCGCGCCCGAAGGGGAGGCCCGGGGCCGCTAGTCCCGACCCTGCCCTCTGGGCACCGGGAGGCTGGTGCCCTTTCCCGTCTGCGTATCCCGAGTCTCCCCCGCGGGTCGCTGCGATGGCCCCAAGTCCGCGGGTCCTCCCTTCTCCCTTCCTCACATGGGTGCAGTGTACCGAAAGTTGCTGTGGGTTGCATTTTTACCCCTTGAAATCTCGTCGGAGACTGCTTATTAAACGAATTCTTAAAGCGCCAGAGGAAAGTCCTTTATCTAGCAGAGAACGCAGAAGAGTCCCGTAAGCGCTAGGCTGGTCCGGGGGAGCGCGCCCCGGGTGGCATCCTAGAGGGCACTCGGCTCTTGGCCTCTTTGAGGTTTCACGCCTGCTGTTATCAGCAGATAGAAATCCCGGCAACCTTCAGGCAGTTCATCGGACTTTAAAATTTGCACACCTGAAGGCAGTTTGAGGGTTAAGGATTGATTAAACCCATCCACACACACACACACATACACCCCCTCCCCCGCCCAATTATTTTAGGTGCTAAAATTATTCTGATTTCCATTTCTCTTGTTTCCTTTTTGGTAAAGCACTCCTAAATAAGTTTACTTTTTTTTTGTTTTACTTAAATCACAATTTTGTCTACATTTTAATTCTTCATTGACCGTCATCTTAAAGTTGGTCCCAGTGCTTGTTTACATTTCTTTAGTGAGCGGTGTATTTGAAATAGCATTTTCCATCAGTGTCTCAACAGAACTTTTGTGGCAAATGAAGTTAAGCAGCAGCAGATTATTTTAGACTGTTGATTATTGTCTCAAGCACAGCATATTTGTCATTGATAAAGAGAGATGTGTTTTAAAACATTTTGAGACTCTGTATATGTCTGTTTTTAAGAGATTCTATGATTGGGTTTGATTACTCAGTTTTATCCCCCTATCTGTGTTCCACAGGACTTAAGCTGTGCAATTAAAACCCGTTTGGTATCATGTTTTGTAGGCAAAACACTCTGGTACTTAAATACCATAAATGTTGCATGTCTGCACTTTTATGCTCTGTAAGAGAGGGAGGGAGGCCTAGGACAAACAAAAGGTAGGGCAACATGGAATAAAGATAAAGAGAGCAGAAACAGATTGTGGAATAGGAGATGAGGCAGTGTTTGGGGTTCAGTGTGTGTGTGTGGTTACTCATGTCAGACTCTTTGAGACTCCATAGACTGTAGCCTGCCAGGCTCCACTGTCCATGGAATTCTCCAGGCAAGAATACTGAGTGGGTTGCCATTTCCTTCTCCAGGGGATCTTCCCCCATGCAGGGATCGAACCCTGGTCTCCTACACTGCAGGCAGATTCTTTTCCATCTTGTGTGTTATTCACTCCAAGAGCAGAATTTGCCCCGGTTCTTTGTCTTTTTCCCTGATCCTTTCCCGCTTCTCTCTTCTTTTCCGTGTGTTAGGTCTCTGACAGTTGAGGGGATAGTTACGTGTATCTAGTGGAAACAGCCTTGGCTGAAGCCCCCTCCAGATGTCCCGTCTGTTAGGCTCCTTTCAGTGGGCGGGGCCGGCAGGTGCGAAGGTTGTCGAGGCGCACTTGTGTTGTTTTTACTCCTTGTAGTTGAGAGTAATATGTATGAAGATCTTCTGAAACTAGATACAGGTTTTTTTCATGGGCTAAATGATGCTTTGTTTATTCTTCCAGCAGTAATTTGAACCTGTTTGTCACATGGCTTGAATTTTTAAAATTGCGTTTCAGTAAACTGCAAGCAAGAGATGCTTTTGCTTTCCTTTGGTGTACATAGTTGCATAACCATACATACAGTGTCTCAAAATGTTTGAAAATGACAGATTAGTCTAACTTTTGCCTTAATTAGATACTTGCTTGTGACTTTATGCAAATGATTCACCCTCAAAATAATTTATAACAGTAAAAAGTTTGCTTGAAAATTGCCATGGCAATTGCATCCTGAAATCATGGCACAAATTTAATACAGTACTAAGACAATAACTTAGCAATCAAAGAGTTCTGGAAATTTTGTTTCAAGCAATAATGGTAGAAATCATTCTTGTTTGTGAAAGTTCAACGTTTTCAAATTTGTTTCAATTCAGTGTTTGAAATACAGGTATAGTTACTACTGTAATTTTTCAATTATGTCACAGCAGAAAGTGAAATTTTTATAAATGATACCATGGTGGAAAACAATGTTGCTGTAATGTTAACCTTATTAATAAAACGTCATTGCTGTATTTATCACCTGTTTTATTTTCATATTTCTTAGGTAAACTTAGGTAAACTTATTAAATAGGTAAACTTAGGTAAACTTATTAAATAAACTTGGTCTGAATGTAAGACTATACCAGAATGAGCAAGTCATTGTCTTTAGGTTTTAAAAATGCAAATGCCGTATTGGTTGGAAAGACAAAAGTAATGATCATTTGCTTTCCAGTTCTTTCATTTTACTACATCTAGCATTGCCAGTGTGCTAGATAAAGTCAATGACTTTATCATTTTGTCTATGTTATGTGTAATTATCTTACTTCTTTTTACTAGATATGTATTTAGAGTGTTCTTTCCTTTAGTTATATTTATTTCAGTATTACTGATTTATATAGAAATTTGTTTCACTGTCAGAATTTTAGTCACTTTTTTTTTCTTATTTTCTGTGTTCCAAGTTATATTGATAAAATTCTCTAGTTATTAAATGTTTGTTACAGGTTTAAGAGTAAGTTAGAGACTACTGGCAGTTTTATATACAGTGCACATCTGAGGCGTGGTCTGTATTTTGAAACTTTTGCCAGCTGTCTTCCCAAAGGATACAATAGCTTTTTAAATTAGTTTTTCTAGATACCACCCATCAACACATTTTTGACAAGTTTGTATTTGAAGTAGTGGATGTTACTGATAGTTCTCAAAACGTGTATCACCAGTGAAGACCTTTAATGGAATGTAGTTAACTTGGTGCATTTTGTTACTACTTTTTTTTTTTTCTTTAGACAAAATGAAAGGTAGAGTAGCTCATCAATTGTGGCAGGTGGTGCTCTTAAGAAAAAATACTGATCAGGGTTCACCATAGTCTAGTATGAAAGTGAAGTCACTTAGTTGTGTCCGACTCTTTGCAACCCCAGGGACTGTAGCCTATCAGGCTCCTCCGTCCATGGGATTTTACAGGCAAGAGTGCTGGAGTGGATTAGCCATTGCCTTCTCCAGGGGATCCTCCCGACCCAGGGATTGAACCCGGGTCTCCTGCATTGCAGACAGACGCTTTACCGTCTGAGCCACCAGGGAAGCCCTAGTCTATAAGTACAGAGTTGTTAGAAACCACTTTATAAGTAGTTTCTAACAACTCTGTACTTATAGTATGAAAATTTCATTTATTCAACACAAGTCAGAATTGTTGTTGGAAAAGCATTTTGGAATGTATGATGTTTCCATGGCGGAGCAGTGTTTTTTGTGCTTATGGGTTGAGGGTAGCAACTTTCTAAGGTCTGGCGGGAATTACCACAAGCCTACTTGTTGTCTACTTAATGTTTCCAGATATATGGTCAATATTTCCCAAACCTGACTGATCACCAGAATCATTTAAGGAGCTTTTTGCCATTTTTTTTTTACCCTTTTCATGAGATGTACTAAGCTAGGCTGGATCCCAGAAATTTGTTTTTCACACAGTGCCCCCAGATGATTCTGTTTAGGAAAAACATTGCCAATCTGTATCCCAAAACATGCGTGTGTAGAATTATTAAATAAGCAGTTTGAGAAATGGGTAGAACTCCTTCCTTCAAACTTAATTCCAGAATTTTCTTAAGCATTGTGTAATATTTAGAAGCTGTACTTCAGAAAGTATTAAGCAACATACAGATTTAGTAAAATGTCCCCATGTTTTAAGTAACTAGAATTGGTGGTCTTAACTTTCACAGACTATATAATAATTTTTTTCTGTAAGATTTCATTTTGTGTGTGTGGATATCAAAATATTTATGGTTGTTTTTCAAATGCTGCATAGTTTAAGAGGTGAAATTAACATGTTTTCAGGCAAAGGTTGGAATTATATAGAATAATAGTTCAAACTATCATAAATGTACCTTAAGTGTATACTATTAGAGTAAAAGAGAAATTTTAGATATGTATTATAATTGTTTCCCTTTTATGATGTCTAATATACAGATAGCTAATAAAATATATTTTGGATATAAATTAAGGAAAACATATGGTAAATAAATTCTTAGAAACTATTAAGAATAGTTCACTAGAAACGATCAACTTACTGTTCCTTCAAGGCTTTTCACTCATCCAAGAAATATTTATTGAACTCCTTCTTTGTGCAAGGGTCTCAGCCTGAAGATATTAGAAGTTAAACCCTGCCAGTCAAGTGTAAGATTCCTGTGTGTACCAGGGATAGCAGCAGTGTACCTGGGATATGGTATATGCAGGCGGATAACAGTTACAGGGATGTGTCCAGTGAGTGGAACACTAAGCAGGCTGGGTCTTGAAGGACGACGGAGAGGCAGTCATCAGGGGAAGCGAGCGGAGGCAAGCGTTCTGCAGAAAGGCGGCGCCGTGTGCGGTGGTTTCATGGTAAGCGAAGATAACTGGAAAGTCCTCTGTACTCGCTGTACATTCTGAACATTACTGAATGAATGTCTTCAGCTGTCTTCAGCTCTTTCTCTCCCGTTCAGTCCTGGCTCTATTTCATTTTACCATTGCAGCTTTTGTCAAGGTCACCGGTGACCTGCGCAGTGCTCTGTCCAGAGGTCAGTTCTCTGTTCTCATCTTTTTTGATTTATCATCATCATTTGCCACAGTTGGTTACACCCACATTCTTAAGACACTTTCTTAAGTGGTGTCTGGGATACACATTAGTGTAAAAATAGGTATTTCTTGTTTTACTTAAGTCTTTCAGCAGATATTTATTGAGGACCTATTTGTATTTGCCAGTGGCTGTTTTTAGCACTAGAATTACAGCAGTGAACCAAACAAGTGAAATTCCCAACCTTCATTGACACTTTATGTACTGGGGGGAGATAATAAGCAAGGTAGTCACATTTATGCATATATTGAATTATGTATTTGGTATGTACATATTTATTTTGTATATATAGTGGTGTATCTGTGTGTGTAGATATATATACTATGTAAGGGCTAGGGGAAAAAAGTAGGAAAGTGAGACAGACTTTTGGAAATAGTTTAGATAGAAGGTTGGGTAGGGGAGCCAGGAAGGCCTCCTTAAAGTATAAATGTAACGCTTGAGTGGAGCTGTGGAGGGTGAGGGACTGTGCCGGGTGGCTGTCTGGAGGGAATGACGTTGGAGGCAAAGGAACGTCCCGTTCAGAGGCCTGAAGTGGAGTGCCTCGTGTGTTTGAGGGGCAGTAGGAAAGTTAGAGCGGCTGGGGTGCAGTGCATTCCCATAAACGCAGCACAGAGATGAGGTCTGATGAAGAATGTGGTGGGACAGGGTGTTCAGGACTTTGTGGGCTGTGAGAAGGTTTTTTTGCCTTCCCATCTGAGGGAGACTAGAAGCCATTGAAACAATTTAATCAAATTAGTGACCTAATTTGAGTTAATGGTTTGACAAGGTCACTCTGGATCCTGTATTGATGACAGACGGAGGGAGAGGTGAAAGATGGAAGCAGACAGACCACTTAGGAGACTTAGAAGAGATGTTGGTGGCTTGGGCCAAAGCGGTGACAATGGGAGCAGCGAGAAACCACTCGACATGCTTTGAAGACAGAGGCAGCATGATTTGCTGGTGGACCAGGTGTAAATTGTGACAGGAAAGAAAGGTCAGTGATCATCGCAGTTTGGGGCCAGAGCACCTGAGAATGGAGTCGC
Source organism: Neotragus moschatus (assembly GCA_006410615.1). Classification (NCBI taxonomy): domain Eukaryota; kingdom Metazoa; phylum Chordata; class Mammalia; order Artiodactyla; family Bovidae; genus Neotragus; species Neotragus moschatus. The sequence continues at coordinate 496,053 of SJYA01001440.1, forward strand.
CTGTTAGTGAATTAGCAGAGGCTGTGGGGAGGGAAGATTTTCTTCTTTGGGAGAAAGGGACGATCATGAGCTATTTTAGATACTAATAGACAACCCACCCAGAGAAGGCAATGGCACCTCACTCCAGTACTCTTGCCTGGAAAATCCCATGGAAGGAGGAGCCTGGTGGGCTGTAGTCCATGGGGTCGCTGAGGGTCGGACATGACTGAGCGACTTCACTTTCATTTTTCATTTTCATGCATTGGAGAAGGAAATGGCACCCCACTCCAGTGTTCTTGCCTGGAGAATCCCAGGGATGGGGGAGCCTAGTGGGCTGCCGTCTATGGGGTCGCACAGAGTCGGACACGACTGAAGTGACCTAGCAACAGCAGCAGACAACCAACCAAGTGGACTTGTACATTAGGCCAATTGAACATACATGTCTATAATCCAGGGAAGCAGTCTGCGCTGGGATAAATTTGAGTGTTATCAGTATGTAGGTAGTATTTAAAGTCATAACCCTGGATGAGATCACTGAGGGAGTGAATATAAAGAATCTGAACAATGAATTCCTGTGGCCCTCCAACATTTAAATATTCAGAAGATGAAAAAGAACTGACAAAACAGTGGCCAGAGAGACAGGAGAAAAACCAAGAGAGTGTAGAGTCATGGAAATCAAGTTAAAAATAGTGTTTCAGGGAGAAGGAATTGACCAGCTGTATCAAGTCAGATGAGTAGTACTTCACCTTAGTGGAGATGTTAGCTGTTTTGCGGTAATCACATTGTGATCGTGACTGTCGAGGAGACCGTGTACGGATGTTTATATGATCAGGGGAACAGAGGGAGCAGAAAAAAGTCATCAGAATGAGTCATGTCATCACAGGTGTACAGAACTGGCCTCCTTCAGGGTCTGCTCTAGTTTGGTTGATTATTTTTAAAATGCACATGGCTGGTAGTTCTGGATACTTGCTGTTCAAAGATATAGTCCTTAGACCATCAGTTTCAGCATTACCTCGGAGCTCATTAGAAAAGCAGATCTCAAACCCCACCTCAGGCCTGCTGAATTAGATTCTGAATTTTAACAGCATTCTCAGGTAGTGTTCTGGGTTTGAAATATTAAAATTGTGGGTTTTGATACTAAAGTTTGAAAAGCACACTCTGGACCAGTGGTTTTCAGTGCTGTTCTCTAACCAACACATTAGCATCACCTGGAAGCCTGTTAGAAATGCAGATTGTCAAACTTCATCCCATACCTAATCAGAAACTCTAGATGTGGGACCCAACAATCCACTTTAATTACCTCCATGTGATATTGATGTATTCTGAAGTTTGAAAAACATTGCTCTAGATTCTTGATTTTCAATCCTGCCTGCATAGTAGAATCACTTGGAGAGTTAAAGCAAAGTAAAACCACCAGTGCTTGAGTCTCATCCCTAGAAATTCCAATTTAATGTATTTAGGGTGGGTCTCAGGTGTAATTTATTTGCTGCTGTTTGCGTCTGTCTTTAGGCTTCCGAGATGATTCCAGTAAACAGCCAGGATTGAAAATCCCTGATCTAGATCTAGGTGGGCTGGGAAGTCAAACTCAAAAAACTCTAGCCCCCCCCAAATTTATTCATTTACTATTATACAAGATCCCTTGGATGAGGAAATGGCAGCCCACTCCAGTATTCTTGTCTGGGAAATCCCATGGACAGAGGAGCCAGCCCAAGGGGTTGCAAAGTGTTGGACACGACTTGGCAACTAAATAACAACAACAAATTATGTCACAGTACTGATCATGTGCCAAGTATTAAGACCCCTTTAAAAAGTCTGGGCCTATTGCCCAAGGCATATTTGGAGAAATTCTTTTTTCCCGTCAAGAAAAGCAGTGATTAGTAGGGTTTTCCATTAATGGATCTGCCCAGGGTCATCAGTGGCTGAAAACATGAAAAGACCGATATCTTGCATTGTCAGTCCAGAAAAATGCTAACAAGCTGGGGACCCGGCAGGTTCACTTAATGGGCAAACTCGTGTGCATCCGGGGCAGCACCGAGTGGGGCGTGGCCCAGTAGGTGACCTCAACAGACTGGCGGACCAGCTGCAGTCGGTTTGGCTCAATGGTTTGAACCATGGAAAGCCCAAGAGCGTCTGTAAATAAATTTCCAGTGTGGTGCCAGAATCTGCAGTCAGAAATAGAGCAACTATCCAATATGCTAGTACTGAAGAGGCATATAAATGCTCTCCCCCTCCTCCTTGAGGTTCTGAAGTGGGCAGTTGATGCCGCGCCCTGGATTCACTCCGGGAGAGGGCCCAGCAGCTAGGATGCTGTGTTCTGCAGAGCTTGAGGCCACATATTGCCATGAGCCAAGCATGGAGCAGCCACTAACAGCTGCCTGACTGCTCTTCAGGCTGAGTGTCCTCCGTTGTGGGTCAGTGTTCTTTGACAGCAAAGGGCTGGAAGGGGCCATACCAGGCCAGTGCAGACAGGCTGCCTTGCTGCAATGGCATCCGTTCTAATTATAACGAGGCACACGGTTTCACCATATTGGCCAAAGACTGCAAGAACTTCTATGAAGCCTTAACACCTCCTGGATTTCCAGTCTGCAGTATCACCCTCTGTTGGCTAATGTAATGTAAAAATGGACTGGATTGTTAAAAGATCAAGTGAATTGTAGTGCCCATCTTAAAACACTGGTATGCTTATATCCATCTAAATTAGTAAGCTTGACAGAAAAATACTAAAAAGTTCTTGGAATGAGAGGAGAGGTAGTGGGACTGAAGCTAGACATTGCACCTGGGATTTAGCTGTTCTTGAAGCCACAAACAGGCTGAATTCATCATAACACCACTAAATTTTATATATTTTTTCTTTTGGGATGGGTGGCTCATAAAGTTGGATTGGCAAATAAGTAGTTGTGATTGTGGGAGGTGTTAACTCAGATTTCACTCTAAAAGTATCTTGTTCTTCACAATCAAGGAGAGATAACTGAGTTTACTTTAATACCGAGCTTGGGGAGCATACCGATAAAGCAAAGAGATTGGATGTGAGGTGAGAATTCTGGATTATATCGTTGCCAAATTATGGATGGTATTCAGTCTCTAATTGGAGCCCAAACAAGGGGTCATGGTCATGGATCCTGGAAACATGGAATGTGTGGCAGAATAGGAACACCTAATTGAACCTAAAGGCCCCGAAATAAATTTTTGGTATGAAAAGTGTACATAGGCCGTTCCCCAAATCAGTTAGAAGAGCTGAGATGCACAGTTCCCGTGGGTCCTCTTGTTGAGGATTCTGCCACTCTTTCTGTTCCTGGGAATCATGTGCCTATTTTACCTTCCAACCAGAGAGGACATTAATTCTCTCTCTTCTTCATTACTATGAAAGTACCTTCTTTCTTGGTCAGGAATACAGTACTAGACTCTACTGCCTTTGCTGTGAATGAATTACATAATCATTTCAGTTTATGGCATGTAATGACAATTGCCACAGGCAGTTACACCTAAGAATTTTGCAATTTTTACTTTTGTTAGTTTGGTGCAAAAGTAATTGCAGTTTTGCATTGTTGGAATTTGCTACTTGTTATCGGAATATGTTCTTAAATGTGGTTGTGTTATACACCATTTTAATGTGAATTTCTCGCTTAAATCTTTTTGCTACTGACTTATTCCTTGCTGTTTATTTTATGTATATTTTAGACTATGGAAATGATGTTAGACAAAAAGCAAATTCAGATGATTTTCTTATTTGAGTTCAGAATGGGTTGTAAGGCAGTAGAGACAACTCGTAACATTAACAGTGCACTTGGCTCAGGAACTCCTAGTGAACATCCCAGAAGTGGTGGTCTAAGAAGCTTTGCCAAAAGGGACTGAGAACCTTGAAGATAAAGAGAGTAGTGTCTGGCCACCAGAAGTGAGCAGTGACCAATTGAGAGCCATCATCGAAGCTGATCCTCTTACAACTACCCCAGAAGTTGCCCCAAGAACTCAACATTGATCATTCGACAGTCTTTCAGCATTTGAAGCAAATTGGAAAGGTGATAAAGCTTGATGAGTCTCATGAGTTGACCGAAAATCAAAAAAATCAGCATTTTGAAGTGTTATCTTCTCTTATTCTATGCAACAACAGTGAACTATTCCTCAATCAGATTGTGACATGTGATGAAAAGTGGATTTTATATGACAACTGGTGATAACCAGGTCATTGGTTGGACCAAGAGGAGGCTCCAAAGCATTTCCCAAAGCCAAACTTGCACCAGAAAAGTCACAGTCACTGTGTGGTGGCCTGTTGCCCAACTGACCCACTAAACCTTTCTGAATCCCGGTGAAACGGTAACATCGGAGAAGTATGCTCAGCAAATCACTGAGATGCACTGAGAACCACAGTGCCTGAAGCTGGCGTTGGTCAATAGAAGAGGCCCAGTTCTTCTCCACAGCAGTACCTTACCACACATTGCCCAACCAGCACTTCAGAAATTGAATGAATTGGGCTACGAGATTTTGCCTGATCCACTATATTCACCTGACCGCTTGCCAGCCAACTGCCACTTCTTCAAGCATCTGTACAACTTTTTGCAGGGAAAACACTTCCACCAACCAGCAGGAGGCAGAAAATGCTTTCCAAGAGTTCGTTGAATCCTGAAGTGCCGCAGGAATAAATAAACTTATTTCTCATTGGCAAAAAAATGCTGATTTTAATGGTTCCTATTTTGATTAAGAAGTGTTTGAGCCTAATTATAATGATTATAATTCCGAAACCGCAATTATGTTTGCACCAACCTAATAGTATGATATTGCTTGTGGTATTGTTTAAATTAGCCACAAGATGATGATGTAACCATATCTGATCACCTCAATGGCCCTATCTTTACAGATACTAAGATTGATGGGAGGCAGGGCACAGTTACCAACAGGGGGTGGAAAGTGGAAGGCTATTTTAAGTGTTAAAACATTAGGTGATAGCTAATTACAGAATCCATAGACTGGTCATCATTACTTGGTTGCAGTGTGACTGTTCTAATAATTATTATTAGTTAATTAATATTTAATAATGAATTGATTATCAGTTAACTAATAATTAGTTCACTCAGTCATGTCTGACTCTTTGCACCCCCTTGAACTGTAGCCTGCCAGGCTCCTCTGTCCATGGGATTTTCCAGGCAAGAGTACTGGAGTGGATTGCCATTTCCTTCTCCAGGGCATCTTCCCAACTCAGGGATTGAACCCGGGTCTCCTGCATTGCAGGCAGATGCTTTACTGTGTGAGCCACCAGGGAAGCTCAATAATCAGCTAACCCGTGGACAGTGTAATAGCACATAAACCACTGTTGAGGGTGGCGCCACTAACATGGTAAGAAGCTTTACCTGGAACCTGGATGGTAGATTTAGATTGCAAGTTGACATGCTCTTACAAAGGAATTTTCGCAGTTACAAAGAGACTGTGTAGGAGTCTGAAGTTGACATAATAAAGGAGTAGGAGAGGTTTGGTAGGCCCCCTCTTAGAAGGTGGTTATTATGTTTTAAAAATTGTTAATACCTACTTATAATAGAACATTGAAAAGGATGGAAAAAGAAAAATATTTACCCAGTCTTATATCTAGAGATATTACCATTTNGACTGTGTAGGAGTCTGAAGTTGACATAATAAAGGAGTAGGAGAGGTTTGGTAGGCCCCCTCTTAGAAGGTGGTTATTATGTTTTAAAAATTGTTAATACCTACTTATAATAGAACATTGAAAAGGATGGAAAAAGAAAAATATTTACCCAGTCTTATATCTAGAGATATTACCATTTTGTTTTATTTATTTTTATTGTTTTTAATTTATGATTGTGCTGAGTTGTCGTTGCTCTAGGGGCTTTTTCTCTAGTTATGTCAAGCAGGGGCTGCCCTCTAATCGCAACATGCAAGCTCCTCTCTGCAGTGGCTTCTCTTGCTGCAGAGCACAGGCTCTAGGGCATGCGGGCTTCAGGAGTTGCAGCTCCTGGGCTCTAGAGCACAGGCTCAGTAGTTGTGGCACACGACTGTTAGTTGCTTGGCAGCATGTGAGATTTTCCCAGATGAGGGATCGAACTCATGTCTCCTACATTGGCAGGAGGATCCTTTACCAGTGAGTCACCAGAGAAGACCCTACTATTGTGTTGTAGATTATTTCCTTTGAAGTCTTTATGAGGTATGTAACATAAGACTTTAAGACTTCACTATTTATTTTTTTAAATAATTTTATTTATTTGGGGGCTTCCTTGGTGTCTCAGATGGTAAAGAATCTGCCTGCAATGCAGGAGACCTGAATTTGATCCCTGGGCCGGGAAGATCTCCTGGAGAAGGGGATGACTACCCACTCCAGGATTCTTGCCTGGAGAATCCCATGGACAGAGGAGCCTGGTAGGCTCCTCCCCAGTCCACAGGGTCACAAAGAGTTGGACACTGAGTGACTGATCAGTGACAAATATCGTATTATCTGGTTGTGCCAAGTTTATTTACCCATTTGCCTACTGAAGGACTTCTCGGTTACGTCCACGTTTTGGCGATAATGAGTGAAGCTGTAAACATCCGTGTGCAGGTTTCTGTGTGGACATAAGTTTCACTCCTTTGGATAAATACCAAGGAGCACAGCTGCTGCATTGTTTGAGAAGGTTGTAGTTTTGGAAGAAACTGCCATACTCTCTTCCAAGTGACTGTTCTGTTTTTGCTCTCTCACCGGCAGTGTGTGAGAGCCCCTGTCACTTGACACCCTTGTCACCATTTGGAGATGTCGGTGTTCCTGATTTGGCCATTCTGATAGGCATGTAATGGAGTCTTAAGAGTTTGATTTGCATTTTCCTGTGCCGTATGATATGGAGCATGTTTTCATATGCTTATTTTCCATCTGTGTATCTTCTTTGATGAGGAGTGTGTTAAGGTTTTTGGCCTACTTTTTAATTGAGTTTTCTTATGGCTGAGTTTTTAGTTCCTTGTATATTGTGAATGTTGTTGTCCAGTCGCTCAGTCGTGTCTGACTCTTTGTGACCTAACGGACTGCCTCACGCTGGGTCTCCCTGTCCATCACCAACTCTGGAGCTTGCTCAAACTCATGTCCTTTGAGTCAGTGATGCCATCCAACCATCTCATCCTCTGTTGCACTCTTCCTGCCCTCACTCTTTCGCAGCATCAGGGTCTTCTCCAGTGAATCAACTTTTCATAGCAGGTGGCCAAAGTAGTGGAGCTTCAGCATCAGTCCTTCCAATGAATATTCATGGTTGATTTCCTTTAGGATTGACTGGTTTGATATCCTTGCAGTCCAAGAGACTCTCCAGTCTTCTCCAGCACCACAGTTCAAAAACATTGATCCTTCGGTGCTCAGCCTTCTTTATGGTCCAACTCCCACGTCTACACATGACTACTGGAAAAACCATAGCTTTGACTAGACAGACCTTTGTTGGCAAAGTAATGTGTCTGCTTTTTAATATACTGTCTAGATTTGTCATAGCTTTTCTTCCAAGGAGCAAGCATCTTTGAATTTCATGGCTGCAGTCACCATATGCAGTGATTCTCAATCAGTTNTGGGCGTGAGTCTGAGTGAACTCTGGGAGTTGGTGATGGATAGGGAGGCCTGGCGTGCTGCGATTCATGTGGTCGCAGAATCGGACACGACTGAGCGACTGAACTGAAGTGTCTTCCAGGAATTTTATGGTTTTACATTCAGGTCCTTGATTCATTTTGAGCTAGTTGTTGTGAAAGGTGTAAGGTCTGTGTCTAGATTCGTTTTTTTCGTGTAGATGTCCGGTTGTTCCTGCCCTGTTTGTTCAAGGAGTCTATCTTTGGTCCATTGTAGTGCCTTTACTCCTTTGTCAAAAATCAGTTGATTGTGTTTATAGGGGTCTGTTTCTGGGTCTCTGTTCTCTTCCATTGGTATTTTGTCTACTTTTTTTTGCAAATACCATAGTGTCTTTTTTTCTCTTCCAATTTTATTGAGTTTTATGTATCTCATAAGTGTAAGCTTGTACCTTTTGATCATCTTAATCCAATTCCCCATTCCATCCCTTCCCTCTGATACCTGACCTCTTTTTCTGTGAGTTTGTTTTTGAAGTATAATTGACCTACAATACTATGTTAGTTCTTGTTGCACCACGTAGTGATTCAGTATTTCTAAACATTTAAAAACGATCACCATGGTAATTCTAATTAAGATATATCACCATGCAAGATACTGCGTAGTTANCCTCTGATACCTGACCTCTTTTTCTGTGAGTTTGTTTTTGAAGTATAATTGACCTACAATACTATGTTAGTTCTTGTTGCACCACGTAGTGATTCAGTATTTCTAAACATTTAAAAACGATCACCATGGTAATTCTAATTAAGATATATCACCATGCAAGATACTGCGTAGTTATGGACTGCATTCTCCACACTGTACATAGCCTTCTGTGTGTGTGTGTGTGTGTGTGTGTGTGTGTGTGTGTGTATTTAAGTTACTGCTCTCTTAAGTTCAAACCCTTTTTAACAATCCTTCATCACCCCCCACCAAGTCTATTGTTTTTAGCATCGTATTTTACATCTTTTTGTTTTGTGTGTGCCTTAACTGCTTACTGTGGATATAGATGATTTCATGACTTTTGTCTTTTAACCTCCTTACTGTGGCTCATTTACTAATTTTACTGTATGTTTGTCTTCACTAGTGAGATTTTTCCCTTTCATAATTTTCATGTTTCTATTTCTGGCCTTTTCTTTTTCACTTGGAAATGTCCCTTTAGCATTTCTTATAAAGCTGGTTTAGTGGTGCTAAACTCTTTTAGTTTTTGCTTGTCTTTAAAGCTTTTGATCTCTTCATAAAATCTGAACACAAGCTTTACCAGGTCATAAAGCTCTACCTACTTGGTTGTAGGTTTATCCCTATCATCATTTAAAATGTATCATGCCACTCCTGCCTGGCCTGCACAGTTTCTCCTGAAAGGTCCTTTGTGGGAGTTTCCTTGTTCATAACTTGCTAGTTTTCCCTTGCTGCATTTAACATTCTCTCTCTTGGTATGGTCCTTTTCGGGTTGATCCTGTTGGGGACTTCCTGTGCTTCCTGGACCTGGATGTCTGTATCCTTCCTCAGGTTAGGGAGGTTTCCGGCTGTTGTGTCTTCAAATATGTTCTCTGCTCTCTCTCTCTCTTCTTCTGAGACCCCTGTAATTCGAATGTTAATATTCTTGATGTTGTATCACAGGTCTCTTAAGCTGTCCTCATTTTTCTTTTATTCTTTCTTTTGTTCAGCTTGAGTGATTTCCATTACTTGTCTTCCAGCTCACTAATCTGTTCCTCTGTACCATTTAATATACTGTTGATTTCTTGTAGTATATTTTCCATTTCAGTCCCTGTGTTCTTCATCTCTTTTTGGTTTTTGTTTATCTTTCTAAACTTTCTGTGAGAAACTTCTGTTCATCCAATCTTCTCCCAAATTCTCTGAACACTTACAGATGTTACCTAGCTTGCCTATTTCCCTTCACTAGTTTTTCTTTGTCCCAACAGCACAGCCCCACTTGGTCACCAGAACTCTAGGGGTGCCTGCTACGTGGGCTGTGTGGGTCCTACTGTTACGAGCCTCTGATAGGTATGGCTGGCCCACGTTCCAGTCAGTTGCCAGGCACTGACTTGTGTGGAGGATGCTGGCTACTGGTGGGCAGGGTTGAGCAGCAGCTGCTGACTGTCCTGGAGCTCTGCTGGCCCACTGGTGTTTTGCACTGGTTTCTGGAGTGGGTGGTTGCAGTGCTGGGGTGTTCCAGATATACTGGCCTGCAGGCGGGTGGGGCCAGTTCCAGCATAGCTAGAGTCTGGGGTGTCCCAAAAGTGGTGTTGGCCAACTAGTGAGACTGGCTAGATCCTGGGGCATTTGGCTAAGGGGCCCAGGGTGTCTTGGAGTTGTTATCAGCCAGCTGGCCGGCAGGGTTGGGTCCTGGGATCTCTAGCTGCAAGGCCAGGGGTTCCAGAGCTGGTGTTTGCCTGCTGGTGGGTGAGGCAGAGGCCTAAGGGATTCTAGGGCTAATGCTTGTTCTCTGGTGGGCAGAGCTGGGGGTCCCAGAGTTGGTGTTTCTCCTCACTGGTAGTGGGGAGGGAAATTTACATACGAGGCATGTCTTGGGCAGCTGAGTCACGAGATCTCCGTACACCTGCCCGCTAGGATCTTAAGCATTTATATAGCGACCTTAACAGGGAACGGAGTCTCCAGTTGCCTGGGTTCAGTTCTTAGGTCAGTTGGTGGTCATGTCTTCTCAGTAACCTCCTCCAACATTTGGATAAGTTGGGAAGAACTGACATCTTTTTTTACCCTAATTGCTATCATCTTGATAGTACTGAGTCTTCCTATCCATGAATATAGAATATCTATTTTTTATAGTTCTTGATTTCATTCATCAGAGTTTTGTGGTTTTCCTCATATAGATTTTGTATCTATTTTGTTAGATATATACATAAATATTTCAGTTTGGGATGTTAATATAATGGTATTGCACTTTCAATTTCAGATTCCACTTGTTTACTGTCAGTATGTAGGATAACAATTAATTTTTGTATGTTAACTTTGTATCCTGCAGCCTTACTATAGTCATGTATTAGTTCCAGGAATGGTTTTTTTTTGGCTGATTTTTTTGGATTTTCTACATAGATGATTGTGTCATCTATGAACAAAGACAGTTTTATGTCTTCCTTCCCAATCTGTATACTGTTTATTTCCTTTTCTTGTGTTATTGCATTAGCAAGGCCTTCCAGTATATTGGAAAGGAGTGGTGAAGGGGGACGTTGATGACCTGGACCTCATCTTTGTGGGAAAGCTTAGAATTTCTCACCATGAAATATGATGTTAGCTGTGAGTTTTTGTAGGTACTCTTTATAAGGTTGACACAAAGTTTTTCTGTATTCCTAGTTTCCTGAGAGTTTTTATCATGAGTAAGTATTAGCATTTGTCATATGCCTTTTTTGCATCTATTGATATGATCGTATGATTTTTCTTTTTTAGTCCATTGCCACGATGGACCCTCAGTTGATTTTTTAATGATATTAATACCTCAGATAGTATTCCACATAGTTGTGGTGTATAATTCTTTTTATACTTCTTTAGATTTGATTTGCTAAGCAAGTTGCATTTGACTTGAAGCATGAATTATTTGAATGAAGCAAGATTTGGAAGATCATTCTAGAGACAAAGACCTTTGAGAACATAAGTTTGGCCTTTTCAAGAGACAGAAAGGCCAGTATGTCTGAAATGTGGTGAACAAAAGAGAGAATTGTAGAAGTTGAGATCTGAGAAATAGATGAAAGTATGTATTGTAGAGCCTGTAAGTGCCGTATTAAATAGTTTGGATTTTATTCTGATTGTAGTAGGAAGCTGTTGGGGGATTTTAGCTAGGTGAAATTTATGTTGTTTTAAAAGGTCACTCTGGTTATGTTAAGAAAACCCTGACGGGATGCAGTGGAGGAAGAAGGGCAGGTGGCTCAAGTTCGGGTTGAGGCAGAGAAGATGGGGTGATGAAAGGGTCAGTAGGACAGGCTAATAGAATGTGTGTAATAAATTTGAAAGGGAAAGGGGTGAGGGTTAAATTTAGCTTCTTGGTCTGAGCAACTGAGTGGCTAGCGACGTCATATACTAGGGTGGAGAATTGAGGAGGGAAGGTTCTGGATGTGTTAAATGTGAGTTGCCCACAACACATCTTTTCCTCCTGGCTGGAGATACAGTTTGGGTGTCAGTCACAGTGAGCTGCTGCTGCTGAGTCGCTTCAGTCGTGTCCGACTCTGTGCGACCCCATAGACAGCAGCCCGCCAGGCTCCCCCGTCCCTGGGATTCTCCAGACAAGAACACTGGAGTGGGCTGCCATTTCCTTCTCCACAGTCACAGTATATGTGATTTTAAAACTTGGTTGGAAAAGTTTAATGTTATGTATTCTGATGCTCACAAAATTGATATATACATTTAATGCAACTCTACTAAACATCATAGCAGATTTTCTGTGAGGTATGAGAATTAGATATAAAGTTATTTAAAATTTTATATGGAAGAATAAATCTATAAGGACAAGCCGAGTTAAAAAATAAAAAAATATAATAAAAGAATAGTGAGGGGGAGGAGTGTTAATAGATACTAGAACATATTAAAAGACTAATAAATAGAATATTTTTCATGGGAATAGGCAGAAGTTTCTGTGGGACATAATTGAGAACACAGATGCAGGTGTGACATAGAAATTTAATATATATTTAATATCTAAAAGAAATCATATATTAACAAATGATGCTAGCTCAACTAGAATAAAATTGGGATAAAACTGAATTGAATTCTTTCTTATGCCACATATAAAAATAAATTTCTGATGGATTAAAGACATGAGTGAAAACAGTATTCCCTCTCAGTATCTCTTCAGTCAACAAAACCGTGATGGCCCTTCAAATGCTTTACCACTTTTGGCACAAATGGACTAACAGAGGTAGTACTTCTGCATTTTGACACCAGGCAGAACACCATTTACTTGGCACACTAGTTTTCAGTAAGGGAGGGCATGATGTTTAATGGATTTGAGTCGCGCATCTTATTTGGATGAACCCAAAATATTTTGCCTTGCATACACCCATCACAGAAGGACGGAGTGTTTTCTACATATTTTATTCTGTCCTACACATATATCACTTCCACATTTTGAGATGTTCTGATTTCTTTTTATGTTTATCTAAAGGTGCTTTCTGGGCTATTTTGGGTTTCTAACTTTTTTGTGGAGTATGGCTGATGAGCAGCGTCGTGTCCGTTTCAAGTGTACAGCAGAGTGACTCAGCTGTTGGGGGCCAGAGGCTCAGTGCATGGGAACCCAGACAGCTTTCTGGCCAACCCAACGTATACATATACGTGTGTCCGTTCTGTTTCAGATCTTTTCCCACTTAGGTCATTAAAAAATACTGAGCAGAGTTCCCTGTGTAGGTCCTTGCTGGTTGTCCATTTAAAATACGTGTACAGTTCCAAACCCCTTCCCTGCCCTTTCCTTCCACCTTTCCCCTGTTACCCTGAGGTCCTTCTCTAAGTCCCTGACTCTGTTTCTTTTCTATAAATAAGCCCATTTGTATAATTTCTTCCTAGATTCTGCATTAGAAGTGATACTGTATGATCTCTCTCTGTCAGACTTACTTCACTTAGTATCCCCAGGTCCATCCAGTGTGTGTGTGTGGGCTAAGTCACTTCAGTTGTGTCCAACTCTTTGAGACCCCATGGTCTGTACAGTCCATGGAATTCTCCAGGCCAGAATACTGGAATGGCTGGCTGACTCAGGATATATAAATATAGATAGATACCATATCTTCTTGGAGAAGGCAGTGGCACCCTACTCCAGTACTCTTGCCTGGAAAATCCCATGGACAGAGGAGCCTAGTGGGCTGCAGTCCATGGGGTCGCTAAGAGTCTGACACAACTGAGCGACTTCCCTTTCACTTTTCACTTTCATGCATTGGAGAAGGCAATGGCAACCCACTCCAGTGTTCTTGCCTGGAGAATCCCAGAGACACGGGAGCCTGGTGGGCTGCCATCTATGGGGTCGCACAGAGTCGGACACGACTGAAGTGACTTAGCACCATATCTTCTTTTGGAGAAGGCAGTGGCACCCCACTTCAGTACTCTTGCCTGGAAAATCCCATGGGCGGAGGAGACTGCTGGTGGGCTGCTGTCTATGGGGTCGCACAGAGTTAGACATGACTGAACTGACTTAGCAAAGCATTAGCATATCTTCTTTTTTTTAATTTTTTAAATATAAATTTATTTATTTTAATTGGAGGCTAATTACTTTACAGTATTGTATTGGTTTTGCCATATATCAACGTGAATCCACCACAGATATACATGTATTCCACATCCTGACCCCTCCTCCCTCCTCCCTCTCTGTACCATCCCTCTGGGTTGTCCCAGTGCACCAGCCCCAAGCATCCAGTATCATGCATTGAACCTGGACTGGCAGTTCGTTTCATATATGATATTATACATGTTTCAGTGCCATTCTCCCAAATCTTCCCACCCTCTCCCTCTCCCACAGAGTCCCAAAGACTGTTCTANCAGTGCACCAGCCCCAAGCATCCAGTATCATGCATTGAACCTGGACTGGCAGTTCGTTTCATATATGATATTATACATGTTTCAGTGCCATTCTCCCAAATCTTCCCACCCTCTCCCTCTCCCACAGAGTCCCAAAGACTGTTCTATACATCTGCGTCTCTTTTGCTGTCTCGCATACAGGGTTATCGTTACCATCTTTCTAAATTCCATATATATATGTTAGTATACTGTATTGGTGTTTTTCTTTCTGGCTTACTTCACTCTATAATAGGCTCCAGTTTCATCCACCTCATTAGAACTGATTCAAATGTATTCTTTTTAATGGCTGAGTAATACTCCACTGTGTATATGTACCACAGCTTTCTTATCCGTTCATCTGCAGATGGACATCTAGGTTGCTTCCACGTCCTGGCTATTATAAACAGTGCTGCGATGAACATTGGGGTACACGTGTCTCTTTCAGTTCTGGTTTCCTCAGTGTGTATGCCCAGCAGTGGGATTGCTGGGTCAGATGGCAGTTCTATTTCCAGTTTTTTAAGGAATCTCCACACTGTTCTCCATTATGGCTGTACTAGTTTGCATTCCGACCAACAGTGTAACAGGGTTCCCTTTTCTCCACACCCTCTCTAGCATTTATTGCTTGTAGACTTTTGGATCACAGCCATTCTGACTGGTGTGGGATGGTACCTCACTGTGGTCTTGATTTGCATTTCCCTGATAATGCGTGATGCATGTCTTCTTTCTCCATTTCTCTGTCAGTGGACATTTAGTTGCTTGCATGACTTGGCTACTGTAAACAGTGCTGCAGTGAACATTTGGGTGTGTGTATCCTCTCAGACCATGTCTTTTTCTGGATATATGCCTGTGAGTGGGATTGCAGGATCATTTGGTGGCTCTATTTTTTAGTTTTTTTCAACAGTAGTACTCTCCTTCACAGTGGCTGTGCCAATTAACATTCTCACTAATAGTATAAGAGGATTCTCTTCTCTCCACACTCTCTCTAGTGTTTATTGTTTGTAGGTTTCTTAATGATGGCCATTTTGACTCGTGTCAGGTGATACTCATTGTATAAAATTTTTGATTTTCGTTTCTCTAATAATTAGAGATGTTGAACGTCTTTTCATGTGCCTCTTGGCCATCTGTATGTCTGCTTGGAGAAATATCTGTTTAGGTCTTTGGCCCTTTGTTTTTGATTGGGTTGTTTGTTTTGATGATATTAAGCCACATGAGCTGTTTGTAAATTTTGGAGACTAGACTCCCTTGTTGGTCACATCATTTGCAAATATTTTCTCCTATTTTGTGGGTTTTCTTTTTGGTTTACTGTGCTGTACAAAAGCTTTTGAGTTTAATTAGGTCCCATTTGTTTATTTGTTTTTATTTCCGTTACTCTGGGAGATGGATTGACAAAGATAGTGCTGTGATTTATGGCAGAGAGCCTGGTTTTCCCTCTATGAGTGTTACAATGTCCAGTCTTACATTTAGGTTGTTAATCCATTTTGAACTTATTTTTGTGATGATGTTAAAGAGTGTTCCAATTTCATTTTTTAAAAATGTAGCCATCCAGTTTTGCCAGCACCATTTGTTGAAGAGACTCTCCATCATTGCAGTCTTGCCTCCTTTGCTGATTAACTCACCGTAGATGTGTGGGCTTATTTCTGGGCTTGCAGTCCTCTTCTGTTCACCTGTGTTTCTGTTTCTGTGCCGGTAGCATACTGTTGATGACTGTAACTTTGTAGTAAAGTCTGGAGTCAGGGAGCTTGATTCCTCCAGCTCTGTTTCTCTTTCTCAAGATTGTTTTGGCTCTTTGGGGTCTTTTATGTCTCCATATAAAGTTTAATTTTTTTAGTTCTAGTTCTGTGAAAAATACCGTTGGTAATTTGGTAGGGATTGCATTGGCTCTGTAGGTTGCCTTGTGCAGTACAGTCGCTGTTGACGTTCAGTTTTCGAATCCGAGACCCTGCTGTCTGTCTGTGTCGTCTTCATTTGTCTTCTCTATCAGAATCTTACAGGTTTTGGAGCACAGGTCTTTTGTCTCTTTATATACATTTATTCCTGGGTACTTTATTCTCTTTCAAGAACATTTATCTATCTATTCATGATTGTGCCGGGCCTTAGCTGTGGCGTGGGAGGCCTTCCACTGCAGCGTGCAGGCTCCTCTCGGATTGTGTCCGGCAGGCTCCACGGCGCCCCTGCTCCGCGGTTTGTGCCGTGCAGGCTCCACGGCGCCCCGGCTCCGTGGTTTGTGCCGCGCAGGCTCCACGGTGCCCCGGCTCCGTGGTTTGTGCCACACAGGCTCCACGTCGCCCCGGCTCCATGGTTTGTGCCGCACAGGCTCTTGTTGACGTGCCCAGGTTTAACAGTTGGGATGCTAGCATGTAGGATCTTAGTCCCACCAGAGATCAGGCCCATGTCCTCTGCACTGGCAGGTGGATTCTTAACCACTGGCCACCAGGGAAGTCCCAGAAGGGGTTGGATTTTTGTCAAATGTTTTTTCTGCATCTAGTGAGATGAACGTGTATGGGAGTTTGGGTGTCCTTTATTGATTGATTGATTGATTTTTGTTTACTAATGTCCTGTATTGGTTTTAACATGAATGAAACTTCCATTCCCGCTTATCTTTCCTCTCAGTGGCATCTCACTTAGTGCTCCTTGACTCGATGATACCGTCCCTGATCGTCCAGCTGCCCAGCCAGAAACCAAGCGTTGTCTTAGACTGTTCCCTTTGCCATACTCAGTACATCAAACCTGTGGATTCTGTTTTTGGCCTCCTAACTTTTCCCTCTTTCAGTTCATCTTCCACTCTGATACCAGGAGTGATTTTGTTTCTCCCAAAGGGGACGCTAATCATCTAAATACACTTGTAGAAAAATTTATAAAGTAGAAATTTATATTCATTCTCTGTCTTCTGCTGATGTATGCAAAGCACTATCAACTGTTTGGCCCTTGTCTTATCTTTAAAGACTTATAGACTACTTTCTGTGAATTATGAGTGACTTTTCTGTTTTTTTAAATGGGATTTGTAATTTAATATTATCATAGGAGTTGCTTGAACACTAAGAATTGGTGTAACTTTTATACAGTAAAAGAATAAATGGGAGAAAGCGCTTAAAAGAAGGTGAAGGTTCAGTTCAGTCACTCAGTCCTGTCCGACTCTTTGCGAACCCATGAATTGCAGCACGCCAGGGCTCCCTGTCCATCACCAACTCCCAGAGTTCACTCAGACTCACGCGCATCGAGTCAGTGATGCCTTCCAGCCATCTCATCCTCAGTCGTCCCCTTCTCCTCGCACCCCCAATCCCTCCCAGCATCAGAGTCTTTTCCAGTGAGTCAACTCTTCACATGAGGTGGCCAAAGTACTGGAGCTTCAGCTTTAGCATCATTCCTTCCAAAGAAATCCCAGGACCGATCTCCTTCAGAATGGACTGGTTGGATCTCCTTGCAGTCCAAGGGACTCTCAAGAGTCTTTTCCAACACCACAGTTCAAAAGCTTCGATTCTTCGGCGCTCAGTCTTCTTCACAGTCCAACTCTCACATCCATACATGACTACTGGAAAAACCATAGCCTTGACTAGACGGACCTTAGTCGGCAAAGTAATATCTCTGCTTTTGAATATGCTGTCTAGGTTGGTCATAACTTTTCTTCCAAGGAGTAAGCGTCTTTTGATTTCATGGCTGCAGTCACCATCTGCAGTGATTTTGGGGCCCAGAAAAATAAAGTCTGACACTATTTCCACTGTTTCCCCATCTATTTCCCATGAAGTGATGGGACTGGATGCCATGATCGTCATTTTCCGAATGTTGAGCCATAAGCCAACTTTTTCATTCTCCTCTTTCACTTTCATAAAGAGGCTCTTTAATTCCTCTTTACTTTCTGCCATAAGGGTGGTGTCATCTGCGTATCTGATGTGATTGATATTTCTCCTGGCAATCTTGATTCCAGCTTGTGTTCTTCCAGTCCAGCATTTCCCATGATGTATTCTGCATATAAGTTAAATAATCAGGGTGACAACATACAGCCTTGACGTACTCCTTGTCCTATTTGGAACCAGTCTGTTGTTCCATGTCCAGNCATGATCTTAGTTTTCTGAATGTTGAGCTTTAAGCCAACTTTTTCACTCTCTTTCACTTTCATCAAGAAGCTAACAAATGCCTAGGCTTCACCAAACTAAGTTGCAAGATGGCCTAACCACTTAGCTGGCACTTAGTGTTGGTTGAATGGAGTTCCAGATAGGCATAAGTTACAAATTGCAGACCATGTTCTGCTCCTTTTGCCAGGTAGGTCCCTACTGCTGCGTATTTGTAAAGCCTGCCATGCTGTGTTGTATGTTGTTGTTCAGTGGCTAAGTCATGTCCAACTCTTTGCGACACCATCGACTCCAGAGTGCCAGGCTTCTCTGTCCTCTACTGTTTCCTGGAGTTTGTTCAGATTAATTTTCATTAAGTTGGTGATGCTGTCTAACCATCTCATCCACTGCCGTCCTCTTTTCCTTTTGCCTTCAGTCTTTCCTACTGTCAGGGTCTTTTCCAGTGAGTTGGTTGTGTGTTGACCCTCTGCCATTTCCACTATCCCCCTCTCACTTTCTTTCTTTCTCATCTTCTTAGGTAATTGCTGGCTTCAACCGTCTTAGGCAGGAACAGCGGGGCCTGGCGTCCAAAGCAGCTGAGCTGGAGATGGAATTGAATGAGCACAGGTGAGGAGCAAACAATAGGAGAACTGGATGGGCCACTTTGTACGAGGGTTGCAGCAGAGTGGCACTGAGTTCTCAGACCCTGCTTTGTCCTCCTGCCTCAGCCTAGTGATTGATACTCTGAAGGAGGTCGATGAAACCCGCAAGTGCTACCGCATGGTTGGAGGGGTGCTGGTGGAGCGGACCGTCAAAGAGGTGCTGCCTGCCCTGGAGAACAACAAGGAGCAGGTGAGCAAGAATCCCCATCCAGATGCTCTGAGCAACCAAGGTGTAAGGAAGGGGAGGCTCAGGCTTTAGGGAATGTGGGGAGGAAAGCGTGGGTAGGGAACCACATTGAACACAGCATAAATAGCCTGTTGGCCTGTGCTCTTTATGTTAAGTCTAACTCCTTAGACAAAGGAGTTGCTGACTGTGCCCCTCACCATGGGCTCTGTCACCTGGCTGAGTTGGGAGAAGGAATGTGGTTAGAGTGGTGTTTTTCACAGTGTAGTCCATGGGCACCTGCATCCAGATTACCTGGAGGACTAATTTAAAATGCAGCTTCCCAGACCCTCTCCTGTACCCAGTGATTCAAAACTGCTGGGGATGGGAGCCACGAAGAGCATGTTAAAAATAATCAGCCAAGGTGATTCTTATGTATACTAAAAAATTTAAACCATTGTTTTAAAGAAAGGAATACTTTTAGTGTCTGGGCTCTACTATTAATATTTGGTTAAAGAAGAGGTTAGAGGTATCATCTGTCCTTCACTTCCCCCAACCATTGTCTATAACAGATGGGAGAAGGGAGTCTTGAAATCCTTACATAATCCTTGTCGCTTGCCCTCTAGATACAGAAGATCATTGAGACACTGACACAACAGCTTCAGGCAAAGGGGAAAGAACTAAATGAATTCCGGGAAAAGCACAACATTCGTCTCATGGGGGAAGACGAGAAGCCAGCAGCCAAGGAAAACTCAGAAGGCGCTGGGGCTAAGGCCAGCTCAGCTGGCGTGTTGGTCTCCTAGAAACCAAAGGCTTCTCGTTGTTTTCTACCCTGATTCCCACTTCTAATTTCTTTATTGTTATTATTATTTTCTCTGCTATTGTAATATTTTTTTGTTAATTAAATGTTTTGGTCAGAATGCTTAGCTCTAGACTGAACCTTTCAGGGGTAGAATTTGCATGGGGCATGGATAACTATATGATTTGTGGTTTTGGTTCTATCAGGTTAATGGCTCACAGTATCAGACTAGGTCTTATATTTTATCCTTTCCTTTGCAAATAAAGATGCATCTCCTTATTTACTTCCCTTCCCACCAAAAGATTCAGAGACAGTGTTGACTCTCAGGTTGCAATTTAATCAGCATTTGAAACAAGGAAGATAGCTCTGTGATAATGCTTTGAGTTTGCAACAAAACAGAGGCTTGGCAGTGTATCTTGGCACTATTCTTTAGATAAAGAAGTCTAGAATGCAAACCTGTGGACTAGCTGTCCTGCCATCCTCACCAAAACCCCCAACCAGGTAGAGCTGATCATTCCAAAGGCAGGTGCGATGGCCCACGCGTTTTAGTCCATGGTCGGCACAGGGGAAGTGGAACCACAGAGGAGGAGACTTTCCTGTTAGGTAAGGGCAGAGGGTGGTTATTGAGGCAGTAGCACATTGGCCCCCATGGGGCTCTCACGAAGACCAAAGCCTTGCTCATTGTTTTTCTCCTCCCATGATTTGCAGGCCTCTCCAAAATTTAATATTCTGTGTATTCCTTTCAGTTGTCGACTAACTCTTCCTCCTCCCTACCCCTTTACTCCATGCTTCATCTCTCTGTAGTCTTCAGGTTCTCCTCTCTTCCCACCTTTCCCCGTTCTCAACCATTAAGCTGGCTCTTACGGGTATCATAGATGTAGAGGTCGTTGCAGATGCTGTCTCTGGCTCTGGTCAAAGTTTCTCCACCGAACAGGACAGCAAAGGGACCAACCACAGAACATGAGTGATGGCGCAGGCCTCGAGGCCCCTGCCGGGACCCCTGCCTGCTGCTCACCAGCCTTGAAAGCTTTTCCATCAAACGGGGGGCAACAGGTGGTTCCTCCTTGAGGGAGAAAGAAGGGACGGACTGGAGGGATCTGGGCATCCAAAGTTTAGTCGCGTGCTACCCTTAGCGAGATGTGAGTAGACAATACCTTAATTTTCCCATAACTCCAGTGCCCAGCTACTTCTGGTTCAGCTGAGTTGCAGCCCCCAAAGAGTAAGAGCTGCTGACCTGGGTGGGGCCCAGGACTTTGGAGCAAAGCAGCACAGTGACCCGAGCGTGAAACAGTGTGGCAGCCTTCTTCCTTATAGCTGTGAAATTCAGGCCTGAGTTGGGTTTTCTGGAAAATGCAAGTGCTGTATTCTGCCTTTTCCCCACACCCCTCGCCAACGATAGAAGGGAGACATGGGAAAGGGCCACATGTAGTTAAGTTGAGATGAAAGGTAACATTGAAAGGGATTTAAACTTTTAGACATGGAAGGTTCCCAGGGAAGAATGGTGCTAGGGTGAGGATGTTAGAGAAGCTGCCTGCGAATCTGTTTTTCCAGAGTGCAGGTGAAGGAAGGGTGAAAATTTTAGGGCAGGAGAGGTCATACCAATAGGTGCGGGCGCCAGGGTCCAGCCTTAACGTGTAGATGCTTCCGTAACGACGCTGAGTGCGGGTCCCGCCCTCCCGGCCTGCTACCCGCAGCTCTCGGTCGGAGATTCGGGTACAGGTGTGACTACTGAGGCCTGCGGGAGGGCAGCTGCCGGAGCCGGCGGTCCACTCCTCCCACACACCGCGGTCCGTGTCCAAAGCGGTAACCGTGGCCGAGCGGCGCGAACCGTCCCAGCCGCCCACCACGCAGAGCCAGCGACCGCCCACCGGCGCCGCGTCGTGGTGGCTGCGCCTCGGGCCGCCCCGTGCTGCCACCCGCACGGCCTGGCCCCCAGCCGGATCGAAGACCACCGTTTCACTGCTCGGCTCTCTCGCTCCTCCAGCTAGGAGCCCCCCCACCAGATAGAACCGTCCCCGCAGTTCGGTGCATGAATGAAAAGCCCGCGCCAGCAGCGGGTCCCGCGCCACCTGCCGCCAGGTCCAGCCCGAGCCCCGGGCCTCGCCCACAGCCCCCGCCATGGGCCCCGGGAGAGGCGAGCTGCGGGGCCGACGGCCCGGAGCCCAGCTATATGGGGGCCCAAGCTTCTCCGGAACCGCCCCTACCGGAAGCCCCTCCAGGTCCCCACCTCAAGGCACCGGCTGTCGCCGCCGTCACCCAGCAACCACTGCCGCGGCTGGAGCACGACGCTGCAAATTGAAGGTCGCAAAGCACTGGTTACCGTGGAGACAGGAGACCTGGGGAGCTACCGGGAAGCAGTGTTGTCACCATGGCAACAGGAGCTGTGCTAGGTCAATGAACATGATGAGTGTTGAACTCAGCCCGAGGAGAGCCATTTCTTCAGAAAAACCCCTGTTGTTTAAGTTGCGAATTCACTTGGGGCTACGACGTTTCAGGTCCCGGTGTTGCTCAGCAAAGACTGAGGAGGAGCCATGTCCTTTTGACTTTAGCGTACTTTGGCGGGCGAGGGGGAGGGGGAAGAGGCCTGCCACTAGGCTTGCGGGATCTTAGTTCCCCAACAGAGATCCAACGTTCGCCCCAGGCAGTGGAAGCCTGGCGTCTCAACCACTGGGCAGCCGGGGAAATTAGCTTTGGCATTTTCCTGATTGGTTCTGATTTCCCCAGGGATGAGTTAGGAAGAAGAGATAAAAGTCAGAGGGCAGACAGTGAAAATAGACTAAACACCGACCTGGGAGTCAGGAGACCTGGGTTCTGGTTCCAACTATATCCTGACTCTCAAGGTGATTGTTTTTATCTAGGCCTCTTCTTTCTCATTTATAAAACATCAATGGCTAATCTCTTAAAGTGAAAAGTGAAGTCGCTCAGTCGTGTCCGACTCTTTGCGACCTGTAGACTGTAGCCCACCAAGCTCCTCCGTCCATGGGATTCTCCAGGCAAGAATACTGGAGTG
>SJYA01001440.1:518777-539909 GCA_006410615.1 Neotragus moschatus
CATCTTTTTTGGGTGTTAGTTCTAAAAGTTCTTGTAGGTCTTCATAGAAGTGTTCAACTTTAGCTTCTTTAGCTTTAAAAGAAGGTTAATACCAAATGAGAAAATGGCGAGTGGTATGGTTAATACTAATTCATTTCTGTGGTTCACCTGAGTACTTGTCAGTACTTTTTTTGGGGGGGGGAGGTGAAATTTACACACACTGCATCATGTAACAGAATTATAAAGCCTGTCCTAACTGCTTATCACATGTACCACTGAAGTAGTAACTCTTAGCATGGGTTTTTATGGAAGGTATTTTAAATCCAAATTATTTTAAGTAGATAAATAATGAAAGTGTTAATTTTCACATTGATATAACAGCTCCATAAGCAGTTTTAAATCTATTTATGATTTATTTTGCAGCCTTGCATTGCATCCTGAACGAGCACTGGTAGCAACAGGACAAGTTGGGAAAGAGCCTTATATCTGTGTCTGGGATTCGTACACTGTGCAGACTGTATCAGTTCTGAAGGACGTTCATACACATGGTATAGCTTGCTTAGCATTCGACTTAGATGGACAGGTATGTCAAAATTTTTTGTTTTTCTAAGCTGTGTTTTTAAAATGTGTATTATAATAAATTATTGTAAACCTGTAGATATTAAATTGGAAAGCAGTTGACAAAAAGCATTTGTTCAAGGTAGATGTGGGTAGATGGGGTGGGTGGTAGATATATATATAATAAAAATAAGAATAATGAGTTTTTATTTCATTGTATGAAGAACTTTTCAGCTGAATTAATTTGTACTATAAAGGCCTAAGTGATTCTGAGTCAGTGGAACATTACCTGGTTGTTCTAGAAAATTTTACATATGACTCTTTTCCAGGTATTAAGATAAGAAGATATCTTAGAAAAATTAAAATTTCCCTAAGTAGCTCTGTAACCATTTTAATTTTTAGTTATTTATATATTTCTGTTAAAATTATATTTTTAGTTGAAAACAGTGAGGTAGTTCTTATATGAGCTATTTTATATAAAGTCAACGTTTATAGCAAAAGACTAATCAGTTCCCAAATTACTGTTTGCTTCTAGTCAGTGATTTTTAAAACACTGAACCAACAGCTGTTTTGTGGTACTTTCATGGAACTTGTTATACCTAACACTTATTTAAGAAGTGGTAAGAAGTTATTTTTTGCAGATTCAGTTAATTTATAATCTTTAAAAGTTTTACAGTGAAATTAAACTTTAAAAATCATTTTAACTTTTAGAAGAATTTTAGTTGTCTGCTTTTTAATTATTAAAATTAATTTTTTAGATCCGTATTTCATAGAAGCACATTACATTTTGCTCTAGTCACTTGATAGCCAGTAGATATTTTAATATATAACTCTGAGGAATAGCTTTTTTGAGTACCATAGATTAATATGACTTTCTGATAAGAGTCTGGTAAGAGATCTGTAAAATCTATAAAGATGTAACTTGAACTTCTCATTTGCAGAAAGATGTGCTTCTAGGTTTAAAATCACTGGGTAGCGGTGACTGGCAATTCCAGAAACTTAATTCATGTACTATTTTGCTTTTATTGTCAGTTCCCTTAATGTCCTCATATCAGAATTTCATTTTCCTTCTTGAAAGGAAGAAAAAAATATTCTTTCCTTAGTTTGCAAGAGATTGTTTTATAAAACAAACCAACAAAAGTTGTTTTTAAAATTATTTTCCGGAAGTATTATGATATCTAAGATGGTTTAACTGTATTTGTATAAATACAGATTTTTTTCTTAATTTTAAAATTACCCTGTGTATTGCAGTGCTGAGGAATTTCTCTTATATGAAATGAGAAATGATGCCAGGAGCTTTTACTAGCTGAAAGCTTTATTAAATTTTGCTTGTTTTAAGTAATTTATAAGAAACATCTTGGGTCCATGCATTTTTTCATCACAGATCTTTATAAGAACATGTTACTTAAAAATGTAAGCTTATAAAATCATAATAGCTAAAGTTATTGAGCACATATTAATTGCCAGGCATTGTGCTAAGCTTACATTATCTCATTTAGTCCTCACAACAACCCTATGAAATAGATATTATTATTATCTCTATTTTACAGATAAAGAAACTGAGACTTAGAGAGGTTAAATAACTTGCCCCAGGTTACACAGCTAGTAAATGGAGCCAGAGCGGGAACCCAGGTCAGTCATACTGCAAAGCTCATGTTTTTAACCCCAGTACCCTACTGCCTCCCAAACATGGAACTAGGGAGGTGATTATTTGTTTCAGGAGGAATTCATTCATCTTAAGTACAGTTGAAACTCGTAAGGAACTGTGATCAATTGAAAATTAAGAGTATTTCTGAAATTATGCTAATGAGAAGATGCTTTAGTTAAGAAATTTGAGAACATATTATTCACTAATATCTATAACTATTTGTGAAATACCAATTAGGAAATATTATGTAATTTTTTCATTTTTTACTAAACTGTAAGTGATCATTAAAATTTATCCAGTGAATGAGTCTTCCTGTTGATAGTATGCTGAATTTTCTTTTCCTAGCTGGTTTTTTCTAAATGGATTGACTATCCATGCTAATACTGGAAGTTTGTCTTATTGGGAATAATCAGGGCATGAAAAGGCTATATAAATTCACATCAAACAGGGATGAAAATTTCATAGTAAATGAGAGAGAGGAGGTATGAGGAAGGCATTAATCCTTTTAGCTTGAAAATACAACCATAATCTATAAAAGCACATTCACATATTTAGCAAAATCTAAGTTATAGTTAACATTCGGCCAATTTATAGTATGAGCTAAGAATAAGATGTTAATTTTTAACCTGATTTTGTCAGTTTTATGCTGATATAAAGTAAAATGCTTTACTTTCCCTTTTATCTTTGATTTTTGACACTTGACTGTGAAGAGAGTCATTTTTGCGAAAATTAAAGGATTTTTGCAAAATGTTAAAGGAATTCACTGATTTTATTCCTAGGGCCTTTTAGTAATCTCTTAACATCTTGACATATCTTAAGTGCCTATTGTATCATTTCTGAGTTTTCATCTCCTTTCTTGCTTGCCAGATCCTGACTTCCTGTGGCTTTTCATATGATCTGACCAATGCTTACTCTGTTGAGTCCTAGATATTTTGCACAATTTGTGACTTCTACTTTGTGACATCTGTTACAACTAGTCCTCACTCAATAAATGTTGAAATCACAAGGACCCCCCCCAATACTAGACTCTTTTAGGTTTAATTGTCTGCTCTTTGAACATGTCTCACACTTGCAGAAACTCGTGGGATGCATCTAGTTGTGCTTATTGAGATGCTTTTCTCATTTGAGTATTCAGGGTGCCAGAGCTTTTTAATAAATACAGCTGACCAGTGAACAGTGCAGGGGTTAACATACATGTAACTTATAGTTGACCCTGTGTATTCACGGTTCCTCTACCTCTGTGGATTCAACCAACCATAGACGTGCAGTACTATAGCGTTTGCTGTTGAGAAACACCCGAGTGTAAGTGAAGCCAGGGCCTTCAAAGCTTTACTTCTAGTTTAACTGAAGACACAATCAAGACTTTCTTTGGAAATAGGATCAGGAAGGAATTTGGGAAGCTGGACAGAGGCTTCTTTATCTGTTTTTTCCCCTCCCTGTTACTTCTTTGTTGTTGTTCAGCCGCTCAGTCGTGTCCAGGTCTCTGAGACCCCATGGACTGCAGCACGCCAGGCCTCCCTGTCCTTCACCATCTACCGGAACTTGCTCAAATTCATATCTGTTGAGTTGGTGATGCCATCCAACCATCTCATCCTCTGTCAACCCTTCTCCTTTTGTCTTCAGTCTTTCCCAGCATCAGGGTCTTTACCAATGAGTCAGCTCTTCACGTCACATAGCCAAAGTATTGNCACCATCTACCGGAACTTGCTCAAATTCATATCTGTTGAGTTGGTGATGCCATCCAACCATCTCATCCTCTGTCAACCCTTCTCCTTTTGTCTTCAGTCTTTCCCAGCATCAGGGTCTTTACCAATGAGTCAGCTCTTCACGTCACATAGCCAAAGTATTGGAGCTTCAGCTTCAGCATCAGTCCTTCCGATGAATATTTAGGACTGATTTCCTTTAGGATTGACTGGTTTGATCTCCTTGCAGTCCAAGGGACTCTCAAAAGTCTTCTCCAACATCACAGTTCAAAGCATCAATTCTTCAGCGCTCAGCCTTCTTTATGGTCCAACTCTCACATCCATAAATGACTAATGGAAAAACCATAGCTTTGACTAGACAGACCTTTGTTGGCAAAGTAATGTCTCTGCTTTTTAACATGCTGTCTAGGTTTGTCATGGCTTTTCTTCCAAGTTGCAAGCATCTTTGAATTTCATGGCTACAGTCACCATCTGCAGTGATTATGGAGCCCAAGAAAATAAAGTCTGTCACTGTTTCCATTGGTTCCCCATCTATTTGCCATGAAGTGATGGGACCAGATGCTATGATCTTAACTTTTTGAATGTTGAGTTTTAAGGCAATTTTTTCACTCTCCTCTTTTACTTTCATCAAGAGGCTATTTAGTTTCTCTTCGCTTTCTGCCATAAGGGTGGTGTCATCTGCATATCTGAGGTGATTGATATTTCTCCTGGCAGTCTTGATTCCAGCTTGTTCCTCATCCAGCCCAGCATTTCCCATGATGTACTCTGCATCAAAATTAAATAAGCCAGGTGACAGTATACAGCCTTGACATATTCCTTTCTCAGTTTGGGACCAGTCCATTGTTCCCTCTCCACTTCTTGACCTGCATACAGATTTTTCAGGAGGTGGGAACGGTGGTCTGATAGTCCCATATCTAAGAATTTTCCAGCTTGTTGTGATCCACACAGTCAAAGGCTTTAGTGTAGTCAGTAAAGCAAAAGTAGATGTTTTTCTGGAATTCTCTTGCTTTTTCTATGATCCAACAGATGTTGGCAACTTGATATCTGATTCCTCTGCCTTTTCTAAATCCAGCTTGAACATCTGGAAGCTCTCAGTTCACATACTGTTGAAGCCTAACTTGGAGAATTTTGAGCATTACTTTGCTAGCATGTGAAATGATTGCAGTTGTGTGGTAGTTTGAATATTCTTTGGCACTGCCTTTGGAATTGGAATGAAAACTGACCTTTTCCTGTCCTGTGACCATTGCTGAGTTTTCGAAATTTGCTGGCATATTGAGTGCAGCACTTTCACAGCATCATCTTTTAGGATTTGAAATAGCTCATCTGGAATTCCATCACCTCCACTAGCTTTGTTTGTAGTGATGCTTCTAAGTCCCACTTGACTTCACATTCCAGGATGTCTGGCTCTAGATGAATGATCACACCATCATGATTATCTGAGTCATGAAGATCTTTTTTGTACAGTTCTTCTGTGTGTTCTTGCCACCTCTTCTTAATATCTTCTGCTTCTGTTAGGTCCAGACCATTTCTGTCCTTTATCGAGCCCATCTTTGCATGAAATGTTCCCTTGGTATCTCTAATTTTCTTGAAGAGATCTCTAGTCTTTCCCATTCTATTGTTTTCCTCTATTTCTTGCCTTGATCACTTTGGAAGGCTTTCTTATCTCTTCTTGCTATTCTTTGGAACTCTGCATTCAGGCGAGTATATCTTTCCTTTTCTCCTTTGCCTTTCACTTCTCTTCTTTTCTCAGCTATATGTAAGACCTCCTCAGACAACCATTTTGCCTTTTTTGCATTGGTTTTTCTTGGGGATGGTTTTGATCACCACCTTCTATACAATGTTATGAACCTCTGTCCATAATTTTTCAGGTACTCTATCAGATCTGATTCCTTGAATCTATTTGTCACTTCCACTGTATAATCATAAGGGAGTTGATTTATGAATGGCCTAGTGGTTTACCCTACTTTCTTCAATTTATGTCTGAATTTGGCAATAAGGAATTTATGATCTGAGCCACAGTCAGCTCCTGGTCTTGTTTTGCTAACTGTATAGAGCTTCTCCATCTTCGACTGCAAAGAATCTAATCAGTATGATTTTGATGTTGACCATCTGGTGATGTCCATGTGTAGAGTCATCTCTTGTGTTGTTGGAAAAGGGTATTTGCTGTGACCAGTGTGTTCTCTTGTCAGAACACTGTTAGCCTTTGCCCTGCTTCATATTGTACTCCAAGGCCAACCTTGCCTGTTACTCCAGGTATCTTTTGACTACCTACTTTTGTATTCCAGTCCCCTGTGTTGAAAAGGACATCTTTTTTTGGTGTTAGTTCTGGAAGGTCTTGTAGGTCTTCATAGAACCGTTTAACTTCAGCTTCTTTGGCATTAGTGGTTGGGGCATAGACTTGGACTACTGTGATATTGAATGGTTTGCCTTGTCATTTTTGAGGTTCCACCCAAGTACTGCATTTTGGACTCTTTTGTTGACTGTGAGGGCTATTCCATTTCTTCTAAGGGATTCTTATCTGCAGTAGTAGATATAATGCTAAATCACTTCAGTCGTGTCCAACTCTTTGCGACCCCATGGACTGTAGCCTAACAGGCTCCTCCATCAGGAGGTGTTCTTCTGTCTGCTTCTTAAATATCAGTGTTCCTATTAATATAGCTTTCATTCCCTTCACCCCCTTACTTTAGTTTATTCTCTTTCGGGATTACTACATCTATGACTTTAACTCCTGTATCAGTTAACAGTGGCCCCAGCTTCTCTCCATAACTCTATATGATGCTGTGATTTAGTCACTAAGTCGTGTCCGATTCTTGTGACCTTATGGACTGTAGCCTGTCAGGAACCTCTGTCTATGGGATTTTCCAGGCAAGAATACTGGAGTGGGTTGCCATTGCCTTCTCCAACTCCATATAGCCTCCTTGAATGTCGTATAGATATACCACTTATTACATGTTTAAAGCTGAATTCTCTTTATTCTAACTCATTAAAAAACAAAACTTATTCTTTCTCCTGGCTCTGGCTACGTCTGTAGTCTTGTCTTCTGCCACTTCGCCGCAGACACCTCTTCCCCTCAGCCCCATCAAAGTACTAGCTCTTTCCTAAAAGCACCATTATCTATCTCATCTTGGTATACTTTGGTCTGAAATACATTTTGTTTTACTCTTCTGCCCACTGTCTCTTACTCTGTCTTCTAAGATATGGTTCAAGCATTGCTTTCACTGGAAAACTTTATGCACACCTGTGAGAAAGGATGATAAGGTACAAAATTATAGAGATCTAAGAGGGCAGTATTTGCTTGGTTGTTTCTACCTTTTCCTCTCTGCTGTTGCTTAATCTGTGGTTGTTGCCGCTGCTGCTGCTAAGTCTCTTCGGTCGTGTCCGACTCTGTGCGACCCCACAGACGGCAGCCCACCAGGCTTCTCTGTGCCTGGGATTCTCCAGGCAAGAACACTGGAGTGGGTTGCCATTCCTTCTCCAGTGCATGAGAGTGAAAAGTGAAAGTGAAGTCGCTCAGTCATGTCCAGTTCTTCATGACCCCATGGACTGCAGCCCACCAGGCTCCTCCGTCCATGGGATTTTCCAGGCAAGAGTACTGGAGTGGGGTGCCATCTGTGGTAAGGGAGGCTGATTTGGGCCATGCAGTGTTTATCAGGGCCACAGAAGAAGTGCTCCCAGGTCTGCTTTGTCACTGCCTGTACAGAGCTGGATGCTCTGGGGCCCTGCTGAGGTATGTGCACGCTCAGTCACCAGTCGCGTCTGACTCTTTTCACCCCATAGACTGTAGCCCGCCAGGCTCCTCTGTCCATAGTGTTTTCCAGGCAGAAGTGGTGGGATGGGCTGCCACTTCCTTCCTTCTCCAGGGCATCAACCCAACCCAGAGATCGAACCCAAATCTCTGGCATCTCCTGAGTTGGCAGGTGGATTCTATACCACTGAGCCACTTGGGAAGCCTGGAGTTTTAAAGTTTACAGTTGTGGTTCACTGTGTGTGATCAGCTTCGCCAGAGAGAAGAGGCACGGATAAGATGCCCACTGCCTTGCTGACTGTTCCTCACTTTATTCTTGTCTTATAACCTTACACAGTGTGCCACAGCAAGAGGTAGACATTTTTGTTTCAGCTCAGCATATGCAGGTACCCTCTAGTTCCCAAATACTAAGGCTCTTAAGAGGAGCAAGTTGTCTCTTCTAGTTCACTTGAAATTTCTGCTGCTGTGACTAGATGGAGAGCCAGATACGAACTGTATTCTGTATCTTTTTATGTAAGTCATTCATTCTTTCCATTTGGGGACTTAATAATTCTGCTTTGCAGAAACTTTCTAACTAGGTACTCAATGGCATTTCTCATTCAGATGGGTAAAAGGCACGGGTTC
The DNA here is from genome assembly GCA_006410615.1 of Neotragus moschatus. Taxonomy (NCBI): domain Eukaryota; kingdom Metazoa; phylum Chordata; class Mammalia; order Artiodactyla; family Bovidae; genus Neotragus; species Neotragus moschatus. The sequence goes on from SJYA01001440.1 coordinate 527,035, forward strand.
TTAAAGTTAATTATGGTTATGGTAAAAATAACGATAGTGATAGCAAACATTTATGTAACATTAAGCATAACTTATTTGGAGAAGGAAATGGCAACCCACTCCAGTGTTCTTGCCTGGAGAATCCCAGAGACGGGGGAGCCTGGTGGGCTGCCGTCTGTGGGGTTGCACAGAGTCGGGCACGACTGAAGCTACTTAGCAGCTTAGCAGCAGCAAGCATATGCCAAGCACTCTTCTAACTCATCTATATGTGCTAATTCTCATATTAACCCTAAGGTTTTATTCTATTCTCACTTAAGAGGAACCTAAGGTTCCCTGGTGGCTCAGATGGTAAAGCATCTGTCTGCAATGCTGGAGACCATGGTTCAATTCCTGGGTCAGGAAGATCCCCTGGAGAAGGAAATGGCAACCCACTCCAGTACTCTTGCCTAGAAAATCCCGTGGACAGAGGAGCCTGGTAGGCTACAGTCCATGGGGTCACAAAGAGTCGGACGTGACTGAGCAATTTTACTTCAAGGTATAGAGAGGCTAAGTAATTGCTCAGATTACTTGCTGTTGGGAATCCAGTCAGAGACAGAGGTGGATTTGACGTTTGAACCTGGGCAGACTCTGTGCTCTAAGCCTGAGCCTGGCAGAGTTGTCTGTGATAAGCCAGTCAGTGTCCTAAGCTTGTGAGCAAACAGTCTCTCACAGCTGCTCCAGCTCCGCGTTAGGGTGAGAGCTGCCACGGACAGCTTCTAGAGGAATAGGTGTGGCTGTGTCCAGCAAAACTTTGTTTATTAAAGCAGGCGCAAGGCCAAGGGTTGTGATTTTCCCACCCCTGCTTTTAAAATAATGTTTTTGAAAGTGTGTGTTGTGAGTTTGTCCCTGTAATTTTTTCCTTTAACTTTAGTTACTTAGAATTGTATTGATAGTTGCCAGATATTTGGAGAATTTTCTGTGTAACTTTCTGCTGTTCTGATTGAATTTTGTCTTTGAATTATGTCAGAGAACATAGTGTGTATTTTAATTTTTTAAATTTATTCAGGCTTATTTTGTAGTCAGACTTTTGCTGTCTCCCTGCGGGCTCCTGTGCTGCTGCTTTTTTTCCTTCTGCTTATTATGCTATTGTCACTTATTTTACAGCTTTCATTTTCATTCATTTCACCTGCTCTGTAAACTCTGTAATAACTGTTATTATGTTTGCCTTACACAGTTTTCAAAGAAAATTAAAAATAAGAAAAGTCTCTTTTATTTATCATTTGGGTACTCTTCCTTCATATATGTAAATTAAGTCTCTCTTTGGTATCATTTTCTTTCTGCCTGAAGAAACTTCCATTATCATATCTTATAGTGCAGCTTTGTTGATGATGGATTTTCTCAAAATAAAGTAAAAAATATACTTTATTTTGACCCAAGTTTTGAATATTTTTGGTAGGTATATAATTCTGTGTTGACATTTTCCCCCTTCAGTACTTTAGAGAGGCTATTAGTTGGGATTTGATGTGCATAACATCAGATGAGAAACCTAGGGTAATTTTTAAATCTTTGTTTCTACCAAAATTGTCTCTCTTTTGTGGCCACTGGTTCAACAGTTTGATGACCATGTGTGTTTAATGTGTTTTTTCTGTGTGTGAGATTATTCTGCTTGAATCTTGACTATCTCAGATTTGTGGATTTGTATTTTTTAAAAATCAAATGTAGGATGTTTTGCGGAGAAGGCAATGGCACACCACTCCAGTACTCTTGACTGGAAAATCCCATGGATGGAGGAGCCTGGTAGGCTGCAGTCCATGGGGTCGCTAAGAGTAGGACATGACTGAGCCACTTCCCTTTCACTTTTCACTTTCATGCATTGGAGAAGGAAATGCCAGCCCACTCCAGAGTTCTTGCCTGGAGAATCCCAGGGACCAGGGAGCCTGGTGGGCTTCGTCTATGGGGTCGCACAGAGTCGCACACGACTGAGCGACTCAGCAGCAGCAGCAGTAGAGCAGCTTTTCTCCAGGGCTGCAGTTAAACTTCAGTACTCTGATGTGATGCTCCTGGAGACTCTGCTGAATACACACTGAATTCGAAGATATATCTCCATTCTTGCTGTTGGAAGTCTGAAAAGTCCTGACCCTTTGTGATCTCTGGTAATTGTTTGGCTTTAGCTCCCCAGCAATTGTTCTTTTTTCAGAAGTGTTCTGTGCATGGCCTCGTGAATTTCACCCTATGCTCACAAAGATTGGTGTTCTCCGGGCACCTGTAAACAGATTTTCTAGAGGTCTTTCTCTGCCCACAAACTGTAGCATTCTTGGCCTCTCTGAACTCCAGCCTCCATATTCTCAAATCAGCAAATCTTCTGGACTCTATTTGGATTCCAGCTTTCTGTGCTATATTCTGTAAATCGCCTCCTAGATGAAGGCTAGGGCAACTGCAGAGTATACCTTGTTTGCTTCCTCCTCATTCAGGGTTTATACTGCTTCACTTCCTGTTAAAAATGTCCCAAAACACTTGTTTTATGTATTCTGTGTGGTTTTTTCTCGTTGTTGATGGCGGGGGGCAAGTTCAGACCCTGACGCTCTTTCACGACTGAAGCACTCCTCTCGTGTTGCTTAGCCTCTGTCATGCTCCCCGTGTCACCATCCCCTTTTCACCGCTGCCTCTTCATCTCCCTCTCATCACCTAGGTAACTTCCACTGAGTTTTTAATTATATTTATTTTTAATTTCTAGAAATTCTGTTTGCTTCCTTAAGTTTGCTGGGATGCTTTTTATAATCTTCCATTCTTTCCCCATATGAAGATATTTGGAAGCCTTAAATTTTTATTTCTCTGCTCACATAAGTAGAGATACTCTCTAGTTCCCAAATACCTACTCTGCGCACATGAGTAGAAAAATAAAAGATTACAAAAAGCATCCCAGCAAATTTAAGGAAGCAAACAATTTCTAGAAATTAAAAATAAACATAATTTAAAGCTTTAATGTCTGATGCTTCTCAAGATTGGTTTTGCTGTGTTTAGTAGCTTGCTGATTCTCACGCATGGTCCCTTATTTCCACTGGTTGTCGGGTATGAGGTTGGTTGTTTTATTTTTATTGAATTACTAATTGTAGGAATTCTTTGAGGGATGGATTACAGGATCAGTCCTCCACATAGAATGTGTATATGCCTGTGCCCCATTGTTGAAAATGCTTAAAAACTCTGCAGTCTTTAGGACCACTCTGAATGAAAGTTTTCACTTGAAGGATTCATGATTAGTGTGGATTTAGACCCTACAACCATGTGAAGGTCACTGTGGCCACACACTTGGAAGGAGGTTTTCTCCTCCACTGTGCATTGCTGCCCTGCTCTTTGAAAAGGGATGGTTTCTTGTTCTCCCTTACTCTGAGGAGTTCACTGCTTTAGCCATAGGTCTGCAATTCAATTCTCTGCCTTGGGCAGGCCCTAAAGTTTATCTTCTATTCGTCTTCAGTCTGCAGAACAAAAATCAGGCTTCCCAGAGTTAGTTGATTACTTTAGAATTGAATGGGTATAGGAGCTCTCCTACTTCTAGGATTCCCATAGAAAATCACTTCGGTTTTGTTCTCTCTTAATTCCTTGACAACTCAAAAGTGCATTTTAAAAAGATCTTCTTACATTTTATCTAGCATTTTTAGCTTTTAGCAGGAGATGTGTAATAGAGTGTTTTGTCAGTCCTGCTGGCAGGCTACAGTCCATGGGGTTGCAAGAGTCAGACATGACTTAGTAACTACACCACCACCACCACCACTGTTAGAAATGGAAGTCTTTCTTCTGTTTCTTAATGGGAAAAGCTACACATATATGAAAATATTAATAAGATGAAACACATCCAGCCTTTATGATGTCTATAAAATATGTGTGTAAGTTTTGATGTTTGTAATAGCCATGAGTAGTATTTGTTTGCCATTTATAATTTGGTTCATTTTGTATTTGTTTGCTTTTTTATTTCCCTTGCCCTCCGGACTTCTTGACCATAACTCAGCGCTTGGTTTCAGTTGGACTTGATTCAAAGAATGCAGTTTGCGTTTGGGACTGGAAAAGAGGGAAAATGTTATCTATGGCTCCAGGTCACACAGATAGAGTAAGTATTCTGCCTTGGAGTTTCTAAAGGGTATTGGGTGGGAAGAAGCCAGAGGAGGGTCAGGGGATTTTATGTTTCTGTGTTTTGTTATTGTTATTGTCAGTTGTTTGTATGTAATTAAAAATTTAAAGTGTAATTGAAAGTACTTATAAAATTTTAGAATGCATATATGTGTTGTAATACTCAAAAACATAACTTGATATGTAGTTTTAGCACAAAACCTTTAATCCAGTGTTTGCTTCGGCAAAAATGATGAGTTTTAAGTTGTCCAGACCTAAATTTAAAAATTGAATGGGTCATGCCTAGGCTCTATTTATTATTTAGTTTGGTTTATCATTGATTTGTTATAAAAGTATTATGCTGCTACTGCTAAGTCACTTCAGTCGTGTCTGACTCTGTGCGACCCCATAGACAGCAGCCCACCAGGCTCCGCCATTGCTGGGATTCTCCAGGCAAGAACACCGAAGTGGGTTGCCATTTCCTTCTCCAATGCATAAAAGCGAAAAGTGAAAGTGAAGTCACTCAGTCGTGCCCGACTCTTAGCAACCCATGGACTGCAGCCTACCAGGCTCCTCCGTCCATGGGATTTTCCAGGCAAGAGTACTGCAGTGGGGTGCCATTGAGTTAGGGTAAATAATATTGTGTGTGTAAATTTGAAATTATGTTAGAGACCTAACATTTTTCACTTTGGAAACTTGTTAAAAACGTATTCCTTATTCCATGTTGTATGAGATTAACATAATATATTGTAGTCAGCTTTTTAATTAAATATTATACTATTATAAAAATACATCAAAAACTTTGGTGTATAGTAAAAGCCTAACCTGAACTAGGATAGGAGCTATAGTCATTGATTCTATTTGGGGCTAATCTATGAATCAGTAAAAGTTATATAAAAATTTTTGTATGCATTTATATTTTGGAAGATAAACTTGGTTTTGGCATATTCTCAGAAAGGTCTGTTATACACAAACACTTTAGATAATTATTAAAGTGTTAAGTGCATTTTATTATACAGTTATGTATTCTGACTTACTTAGATCAAAGCATCTCACACATTAGTACTTTGGACTTAATAACTAGACTGATTAAAAGTATTTTTAAAGGTTCTTTTAAAGATACTTTTTAAAGTATTTCAAAGTATGTTTTTCATTTAATCTGTATTGTGGTGAGAAGGATACTTTTTAAAGTATTTCAAAGTATGTTTTTCATTTAATCTGTATTGTGGTGAGTTGCTAAATGTTTATTTCTAAAATGTTGCTAAAAACTATCACTTTGGAAGTTTTTAGAGTTAGGAAATGGCACCCCACTTCAGTACTCTTGCCTGGAAAATCCTATGGACGGAGGAGCCATGTAGGCTGCAGCCCATGGGGTCACAAAGAGTCAGACACGACTGAGGCACTTCACTTTCACTTTCACTTTCAAGCATATTAGGTGATCGCAGGTGGTTGTCATGGAAACATGATGAAGACTACTGTAGAGCAGAATTGTTTTTTCTGCTGTAAATTTTTTTTCAAATATTAAGTTTTATTTATTGTTAAAATTCATATTTCTAATGCATATTTATTTCATCTGGGTTTTTTCTTGTTTGATTTTGTAACAAAGATTTGTTTGTTTATAGCTTATAGAGTCTTAGAAATTAAGTCTAGGGATTTCCAAAATTTATACAGTGACGAAAATTTAAACAACGTAGAAAACTGGAAACAGAATTTTTACTGTGAAATAAATATTTGGATCCTTTATATAAGTGGTTCTATGTGATAGAAAGCTGCAAAAATGTTCTCTTATTTTTCTTTCTAACTGTAAAAGTGTTAAGTGTATGTTCTGTTCATTATCTTTCCTCTGCAGAATTTATGCAGGTACCTGCCTCATGCCCTGGTTCTGTTGAATCATTCTTGGTATTTATAGACCAAAAAATTTTTTTTAATTAGAAATAGAGGTGTTAATTTTCACTCCAGTAGTCGTTTCATATGGTTCATAGAAACTAAGAAATAGTTTTGTTTCATTTTTCTACTTTATTTCTGATAGGATTTTTTTAAATTTCTGATAGAAATGTAAAATTCTGATTTTTATTTATTGAGGAATATTGTTTTCTGATATGTAGACTTTTGGGCTACTGGGCTTTTGGACAGGACTCTTAAATGATTCTCAAAATAAGTGTCTTAACAATGAATCTGATATATATATATTTTTACAGATATTTGATATTTCTTGGGATTTGTACCAGCCAAATAAACTTGTCAGCTGTGGTGTAAAACATATCAAGGTACTGGAAGAGTCTTACTTATAATAGTCATGATTACTTATTCTCTGCTACTAAGCACACATCACACTGCAGTCCATTCAAATAGCTAATGAATGCTCTCATCAATGAAACTTAACGATATTTAAATTTAAAAGCTTCATGATTTCTGTGCATAAGTATAGCTTGTTCTCTTCCTTTCAGTAAGTCCCAATTTCAGTCTGTTATTTTCTTCTGAATCAGTGATCATCAACTTCGGCTGCATATTAAAATCACCTGGGGGAAGTTAAAGCATAGTATACCCAAAGCCCCACTGAGATGTACTGAGGTAGAATCTCTGGAGAGTGAAGCCCAGGTATTCAAATGATTCTGATGCTCAGCAGGAGTTAAGAACCATTGTTCTAGAATCCAGCTTGGTGCTCTGCTATAGAGTGACCACTGGACAGATGTGGTTCTTGAGCATTTGAAATACCAGGGTGACTAAAGAAATGAATATTAGCTTCGCTTTCATTGCTAACCTGTTCCCAACTTTTAAATCTAAGTTTATGTCGTTTTTTTCTCCCAGAAAACTAAATAGCATATTTAAAAAAATATTCCAGTTCAGCCCCCTTTATTCTTACAGTAAGGATTGAAACCAGTGGTTTATCTGCTGTGATGTAGCTAATGACCGCACTAGGATAAGGAAGTGAACATTGAATGCTATTGAGTCATAAGGGAATTTCATGGGTAGTTTCTCGTCTCTTGCTCTAATATAGCATCAAAGTACTGGAAATATTTATATTATGAGCCTTCTTTGGTAATTTGATTATACTATGTACTTTTAGTTCTGGAGTTTATGTGGAAATGCTCTGACCCCAAAACGAGGGGTCTTTGGGAAGACTGGTGACCTTCAGACCATCTTGTGCCTGGCCTGTGCAAGGGATGAGTTAACATATTCTGGCGCACTCAATGGGGATATATATGTTTGGAAAGGAATCAATCTTATACGAACAATACAAGGAGCTCATACTGTAAGTATATTTAAATATTTTGAATACTTTTAGGTATTAATTACTTCCTTGTCTTAGAATGAAAAATTCCATAATATAGCAGACATTCTAATCAATTCAGTTACTTGAAAACTGCTATTACAATTGAATTAATTTGTCTGTTTGTTTTCAAGATTTCAATGAAGAAACATTATGCAATTCAACTAGTATAATTAGTATTTTGTTCAAACCATTGTTTTAGTATGGTGCCTTTTTCATTATTGGAAAAAGCTTGTTAAATTTAACCTAGAAGTATTCTAGATTAACCTCATTAGAATAAAACTAGTGCTTTTGTGGCTAATTTACCAGTGGGAAATTTGGGGATAGCTCTAGAATAATATTAACTTTTTAATTTTAATATCATTGATTAAGTGAGTGACAAAGAAATTTTTGTACTTCATGAGATTTTCATGTAATAAATTACCAAACCAGGAAAAAAGATCTGTTGTTAAAACCTTTCAGTGATTTTTCAGAAAGAATCTCACAGACGTAGAGAATCAACTTACGGGGGGCTGGGGGGAGAATGAGAGAGGAGATAGGGAGTTTGGGAAGGACATGTACAGACTGCTGTGTTTAAAATGGGTAACCAGCAGGGCCTGCCGCAGCACGTGGAGCCCTGTTCATGCTGAGGCAGCCTGAATGGGAGGGGGGTTTGAGGGAGATTGGATGCATATCCCTTTGCTCTTCACCTGAAACTATCACAGCATTGTCATCAGCTGTACCCCAATACAAGACAGGCGTTTTAAAAAGAAAACCTTTAGTGTTTTTTGATTTGGTCCTTTTAGCGATTGGGTCCCTCACTTAGTGAAGGGAACTAGGCGGCATAGAGCTGCCATATTGTTATCAGGAACATCTCAAGTAGAAAAGCTATTAAACATAGAAACATGAGAGCTTCCCAAGTGGCATAGTGGTAAAGAATCCACCTGCCAGTGCAGGATATACTAGAGATGTGGGTTCAGTCGCAGAGTCAGGAAGATCCCCTGGAGAAAGAAATGGCAACCTGCTCCAGTATTCTTGCCTGAGAAATCCCATGGACAGAAAAGTCTGGTGGACTACAGTCCATAGGGTTGCAAAGAGTCAGACATGACTGAGCACACACGTATATTAATATGAATCACTATTAAATATATAATACATCCCATGTTAAGTATACTTAAGAACTGCTTAGAGCAGGGTATTGCTTTTAGCAAAAGGTCTGAAGACCAGAAATAGATTCTAGCGAAAGTTGTGGCATTTCACATTTTGTACCATCACTATAAAAATACCAGTTTGTTCCTCATAGTCATTAGCCCAGGACATGATCACTATTGTAAATTTTTGCTTATCTTCTGGGTGAAAATATTAACTCTTTGTTTTAATTTTCTTTCCCATTGATTCGTGAAATTTCTTATACAGTTGACCCTTAACATAGGTTTGAACCTCAAGGGTCCACTTGTATCGGGATTATTTTCAGTGGTAAATACTGCATGTGTGCGCACATGCGTGCACTCCTATGCTCAGTTGTGTGTTATCTTCCAGAGTTTGCCCAAACCCATGTCCATTGAGTTGACAGTGCCATCCAACTATCTCATCCTCTGTCCCCCTCTTCTCCCGCCTTCAATCTCTCCCAGCATCAGGGTCTTTTCCAGTGAGTCGGCTTTTCGCACATGTGACCCAAGTGTTGGAGTTTCAGCTTCAGCATCAGTCCTTCCAATCAATCCTTTAGAGTTGACTGGTTTGATCTCCTTGTAGTCCAAAGGACTGTGAAGCGTCTTCTCCAACACTACAGTTCAAAAGCATCCGTTCTTTGGCTTTCAGCTTTCTTTATGGTCCAACTCTCACATCCACGCATGACTACTGGAAAAACCGTACCTTTGTAGTACTACACAGTTTGTGGTTGGTTAAATTCACAGATACTGTGGAACTGCAGATATGGAGAAATCTTGGATGTGGAGGTTCACTTCTAAGTTACACTAGAATTTTTGACTCCACAAAACTCCTGCATTGTTCAAGGGTCAACTGTACTTGAATTTCCTTTTCTGTTAATCGACTTTACTTATCCTTTGCTCTTTTTTTTGTTGTTACTGTTGTTGTTGGATTTTATTTTGTTAATTCGTGTGTTAGTCATACACGTTGACATGTACATACACATTTTGACAATCATACACATTGCAAATATTTCCCCAGTCTGTTTGTTTTTACTTATGATATCTTTTTTCATATGAAAAATTTAAAAATTTTCCTTTATGGCTTGTGGATAACTGCCATACTTGTAAAGTTCTTTCATAGCCCAAAGTTACGTAAGTGTTCTTTTAACTCTTTTCTAACATATTTGTTTTATTTTTTACAGTTAGAATTTTGTCTGTATGTTTTGGTTTTGTCTGATTCATTTTTGTAGATGTTATAGGTTTAACTCCATTTTCTCTTATATCATTAAATACCACTTTGGTCGTATATGAGTTCCTGTATATACTTAGATCTATTTCTGGATTGTCATCTGTATTTTCTGATGCATTCGACTGTTCTTTTGCCGTGTCAAGAAGTTTTATGTGGATTTCTACTGTCACATATAGTGTATTTTCTTAAAAAGCGTACATTGTTAAATTATTTTATTCCCTCTTCTAGGCAGGAATTTTTAGCATGAATGCTTGTGAAGAAGGCTTTGCTACTGGTGGCAGAGATGGCTGTATTCGTCTTTGGGATTTAACTTTTAAACCAATTACTGTGATTGATCTCAGGGAAACAGACCAGGGGTACAAAGGTAATAGCAAAGCAATTATCTCATTATTAGCAGATTCCACTAGACCATGGGCTGCCTCTTTCTTTCAGTAAACTTAAAGCATGTTTATAAATATAAATGAGGCTTACATTTGCTCCTTCATACTAGATACATTTAATTAAAATCCTTCTGCTGATGAGAAATTTTGCCTGAAGACTGTGTAGGTTTACTTTTATGACAAAGATTCCAGCTATAATGGGACCTACAGAGCGATGTGATAAGTACTTACTTTGGTAACCTTAAATTTTGGAAATATTTCACTATTTGAATGCTAAATGTAACTTTAGCAAATAAACTGTTGAAAGTAGTGTGTTGAGAGTTAGAGGAACTTTTGTTTAAGATTGTTTAAGTGCATGTATGTGTGTTTTTCCTCCATCCAAATTTGTCAGCAACCAAGATATAATTTTTTCTTTGGAGGATTTAAAAAAATTGATGTAATAAAACAGTCTTTCACTATAAAAGTAAACATATTACCCAATAGTGTTGTATTATAAGAGTAGGATTGGAAGTTACACAGTCTATGTTTATGCCATATTTTAGTCACTTATTAGATATGTGACCTTGGGCTGCATACCATCATCTGTAAAATGAGAAAAAGAAATATCTCAGAGGATTAAATGAGCTAATATATGTAAAATTTTTAGAAGAGTGTCTGGTACATAATCATCCAGTAAATGTTAGCTGTTATATTGTTTTCATGAGTTTTGCTGAGCATTTTTGTACTGTAAAGTTTATAAAATAATTTGACACTTTTTCTTATTTGATCCCCATAACATTGTAAGTTACACAGTAGCTCATTGTTGACCACACACTATATAGATGAGGAAACTGAGGGAAATACCAGCTTTCCTGAGGTTGCAAAAGGGATCGTATACAGAAAAAGTAGAAATCTTTCTTCTTAATGATTTTATGAGCACATTGAAGAGAAGAAATATAGACACATAAAAATCAGATTATTCTAAGAGAAAAATAAAACAATTCTATGGTGGTAGTTGGAGAAAGCAATGGCACCCCACTCCAGTGTTCTTGCCTGGAGAATCCCAGGGATGGGGGTGCCTGGTGGGCTGCCATCTATGGGGTCCCACAGAGTCGGACACGACTGAAGCGACTTAGCAGCAGCAGCAGCATCATGGTGGTAGTTATGGGCTTCCCTAGTGGCTCAGATGGTAAAGAATCCACTTGCAATGTGGGAGACCTGGGTTCGATCCCTGGGTTGGGAAGATCCCTTGGAGGAGGGCATGGCAACCTTCTGCAATATTCTTACCTGGAGAATCCCCATGGACAAAGGAGCCTGATGCACTACAGCCCATGGGGCTGCAAAGTCAAACACAACTGAGCGACTAAGCACATGAGGGTAGCCCCTGAATAATTACTCTGTGGATGACATGCACTGTGTTACAAGATGTTGACTGAGGAAGTAATCGGACTATGACTGATGCTGTCTAATGAGGAAGAAGAGTGTATGTCCTGAAGGATGGGTAGAAACTGGGTATATGAAAAGAAATATTTCACATAGAAAACAATATGGATAAATGAAGAAGATGTATGAGTCCAAGATTTCTTCTATCTTACACCTCAGGTATAAAAGATACAGAAATTAATAGGGGTTTAGGCAGATTATCATTCTGTTATTACAGTAATGATCTTAAGTACAATTCCATTTTGACTAGGTTTGTCTGTGAGGAGTGTGTGTTGGAGAGGAGACCACATTCTAGTTGGAACACAGGATGGTGAAATTTTTGAAATTGTGGTTCATGAAAGAAACAAGCCTTTCCTAATTATGCAAGGGCATTGTGAAGGCGAGCTGTGGGCACTTGCTGTCCATCCTACTAAACCTTTGGCCGTGACTGGAAGCGATGATCGTTCAGTCAGGTAAGCAAATCACAGAGTAATTGCATAGGCTGGAAATTTGTCCTTAGAGCAACAGAAGAAAAACTTAAAAAAAAAAAACACCTTAGTTTTAAATTTTATCAGCAACAAATGAACATAACGAGTGCCAACAGTGTATAGAATTAACAACTATTTATAAGATTTGGGTTTTCTCTTAAAAGCCTAAGTTGGAGTTTGTTTCATATAAGAATATACAGCACTGCCTCCTCTTCTGACAGCTATATAATGTTCCCCTGTGTGCTATAGTTCATTCAGCTGAACTGTCATTTGGTGGAAGTTTAGGCTCTTCCAGTTTTGCACTTCTGAGTGCAGTGCTTGCAGTGGATATCGCTGGGCCTTTGCCATTTAGTCCATGTGTGAATAGGGATATTTCCGTGATAAATTCTTATTAGTGCCAGAGCCCAGCTCCAGCAGCCAGGGATTCAACCTGAAGGGATGGGCGGTGTCAGCGAGAAACTGAGGCAGCCTCTCCGTTTTTTTGAACGGCCTGTTTATTTCAAGCTTATGATTCTCTCTCTCTTTTTTTAATTATTATTATTTTTTTTTAATTTTTATTTTTTAGTTTGTTTTGCTTTACAATACTGTACTCATTTTGCCATACATTGACATAAATCAGCCATAAGTGTACCTGAGTTCCCCATCCGGACCCCCTCCCTTCCCCCTCCCTCCCCACACCATCCCTCCAGATCATCCCCACTCATCAGTCCCAAGCCTTCTGCATCGAACCTAGACCGGCAATCCGTTTCCCTTATGATATCATACATGTTACAATGCCATATTCCCAAATCCTCCCACCCTCTCCCTCTCCCACAGAGTCCAAAAGGCTGTTCTACACATCTGTGTCTCTCTTGCTGTCTCGCGTACATGTTTAACACCACCATCTTTCTAAATTCCATA